>SNQJ01S0179741.1:0-19493 GCA_010110895.2 Picea sitchensis | reverse complement strand
ATGTCAATTTCTAGTTCCATGTCCTCGAGGGGGAGGTCATGGATGTCTCTTTAACCTCGAGGTCCCTCTTCTTCTTGCACAATGTTTTTTCTTTTCTTCCTCAAGTGAATTTTGTGAGAAATTTCAATTTTTCCCGAAGGAGGGTTCTTATCTCCTCCTCCACCTAAAGAACTATGGGTTACTTTCTTAATTTGGTGGGTCGTTGGAAAGCTACTTCGAGATGTTGTACTCTTTGGAGTGACATTCTAGGATTGGGCACTTATCTCACCTAGACCTTTTCCTCTCTGCTCGTATGACTCATTGGTGTTGAGTATCATTTCCAGGTCGTCGGTGTCACAAGCGGGAGTGCCTAAGGAATTGTCTTCATCTTCATTCAGAATAGTATTAATGAAAGAATTGTTGAAACCAACATCCAATATATGTTCTACAAAAATAACACTAGGGTCGAACCCTTTTACTTTTTCAACATATTTTAAATTGAGGTTGTGGAAGTGGACCGTGAATTCATCAATCTTGTTCATATTTCTAAATATGAAATCCCGAACTTTCCAAGGCAGAGGAATGAATTGATTTTTGTTCTTTTCATGGAAAAAATGCAACTAGTAGTTGTATTTCCTTGTTATTTCAGCAACAAACATTTTTTCAGATATGTGGCATGGAAGGAAGGAATGGTTTTCCTTGGACCCAAAAATCCTTATAACTCTCCATTATTTAAAGTGCCCCCTTCCTATCTAGGAACTTACTTTCTTGGTCAGACATCCAGGGAGCGTCCTTTCCAAACAACAAGTCTTTAAAAACTGAGACAAAATCATTAAAAACTTCATAAAAATGTTGGGAGGCCTTGTGCCTCCATAATGTTTGATACCAGAAGGTTACTGGGTCAAATTTGCAGTTTACCTTATTACACACAGATAATCTCGGGAACTGACAGCAATGCACAATCACGAAAATGAAATAAGATGACATAAAGAATTTCTTCTCCTTCTTGTATTGCGACAATTGGGAAGAGATTTCAATGGATATCAACTTACCCCAATCGAAGATGTTCTGTTCTTTGACCGTAAAATATAGAATGTAAAGAATCATCGGGAGATGTTGGTTGTAGTTTCTTGTCCTGTTATCCTCGTAAAAAACCATGCAATTTACCGGAAGGGATTTTTAAATGAGGCAACCTACAATCTCGTGATGTCCTTGGTGACGGTTGCTAGGTTCTCTAGGAATTCAGGTAAGAGGTCCAATCTGTTGTCATGCTTCCTTAAGAAATCCCTACAATCTTCACCCTTGAAGGTGAGCGTTGGCTCAAGAAGTCGCAACATATTACGGAATACCTGAGGCAATAGAGAGATAGGGGAATGGTCCCACAACTGAATGATCCTTTAGCTTGGAATATATCTCTCGGTGCACTAGGTGACCAACTCCTTACAGTTAAAGACTTCCAGGACACAACCTGCACATGCAATTCGAGACATCCATATTACTTCCTTTTGGTAAGAAGGGGATGAGTAGTAGGAATATGCTCTGGACCACTGAAAAATATAATCCTCACGCCCAAAAATATTCAATTTATCTCCACAGAACTGTTGTCGAGTTGTTTCCATAAGTTGACGAGAACGTTCCCTTGCTCCAAATTATGTTAAAAATGAACTCTGGAGGGGGGTAATATAATCCTTCGTAAATCCTGCTTTAATGTGTTTCAATAGGAGATCTCCTCGAGCCTTTTGCTTATTAATGACCATCCTTTCAAACTTGTATGGTAATTTATTAGCATTAAAATCATAGTAAATGTGCATTAGGAAGGGTGCGAGGGTGGTGGGGGCGGACGGGAGAAAAATATGATTTGAAATTTTTTGTGAACCCGTGAACCCACGAGTCCACGACAATATAAGGTGCGAAATTGGATAAGTATAGAATGACGTGACGATCGGATGGACTCATCATAAGTGGAATGAAAAATTGGAATTTCGGGGAGTCCAGGGATTGAAATGTAGATCACGAAACTTTTCGGTGCAATGTGCATATCACGGAACATGGGAGCATGAAAGCTCGATCCCGCCAACCCGGGAACTCGCAATCGTAGAATAAGCTAAGTATGGAACAAAATGGCAGTCGGTCGGACTCGTGATGTGAATTTATAGAAGGAGATGAGTAACCGTATTTCCTCCAACCTGTGAACCCACGGTCTAAAAATGCGACGAAGTGTAGAACGAGAAAGGGAAAGTAAGAGGAAAAAAGAAAAGGGAAAAATGGGTAAGTGTAGAAGAGGGAAAAGAAAGGGAGAATAGAAAAGGGGAGGGAATTTTTGGAAGTGGGAAATGACCTAAACAACAAGCTTCAACTGTGGGATGATGACCCCTATGGGTTTTCAAGAATCCAGAATCTCTCATGACCAAGTGCTTCCACCCATTGGGCTATGGATTCAAATTAAGAATATACAAACTAAAAATAAAATTATGTACAATGAGAATGAAAAAGTGCTAGGAGAAGAAACCTTTCATATGTTTCCATTGACAGGCAACATTAAACTTTTTCCTTTCATGTCTTGGAGCATATATGAGTTGAAGCCCAATATATTTTTGACGACATAGGGTCTGATCTAGAGTGCTTCGAAATTTGTGTGCATGGATGGCTTTTCCTTGGATTTGTTCCAAAGCAATATCAGTTCTCCCGTCTGAAATTTTGTCATTGTTGTGCTTTGATCAAAATGTTTCTTGACACTTTGTTGCCTATGAGAAGTTGATTCAGGGCCTTGCTTCATTCCTCTTCCAGATTCATCAATTGATTGATCATTTTCTGGATAGGCGAAGTGTCTTCTGTATCTTCAGTATTAACCACAGAGATCAATGCATTAAGCTAGAGGTTAGTCGACATTTTTTCCTCTTTCCCATAAACAAATTGATACTATCCTCTGGGGTTTTCCTCCTTTCCCATTGTTGTTTATTTGGTTTTCCCCTTTCTGTTTATCCATTTACCACTACAGATTGACCATGGTTCATACCCAAGAAGATTCCCAAAAAAATCCCTTAAGACTATCATCCCCTTTGGTTACTCAGAAGGAAATGCAATACACAGAGTGCACTGTGCAGTCTCACTCGGGATAGCTCCTATGGGTCATTGCAATACTGAGGAGTTTGCAACCTGGGACTGAGCGAGATTTGTACTTGTATGCCTCAACCTTTATTTAGTATATTTAACATTCTGCTATAACAAGTATTCTACGTGTGCATGTAAAATACCAGATCTACTTAATCACTTCATTCATTCAACATTCATCAATTAATCAGACACAAATACACATTCATTCAATTCCACAACACATTGTTATAGTGGTTCACCCCCTCCTGGGCTATGTCCACAAAGATCTGGCTCTCAATCTCTTTTAATGGTAGTTCCAAAACTACAGCGTCGCGCACTTTTCAATTCGTCCACAGTCGGGTCGAGATATATTATGAGGCAGACTAGATCACACCAAGTTCCTCAGCCTATGATATAACCCTCAATATATACCCTTCTAACCCTCTACAACTCAACAACTTACAAGATTGGATTGGATTCCAATAGTTTTACCGACTAGTTACTTATTCTCTCGCGAGTAATGCTCCATAAATCAGAACCTCCCCCCTAGACCTCCTAGGTATTTATTTATGTGTGTTTTTGGCTCATCAGCCATCATAATGTATTTAAAAAACCCTAACCCTAGTGTCGTTAGGTCTTCCATGCATGCGTGTGTGTTTCTTTTCCTTCCAGTTGTCGCTTTCCTTTTGCATGCCTTTCCTCCCAAAATAGCCTTTCTTTCTTATTCATCCTGCTTCCAATAGGCCCCCAACACTAACATGTGGCTCATCCCAAGCCACCTACCCCTTGTGTGCTTCTTCGATATCTCTTGCGATCACTTGGAACTTCTCTGCAAGCTCTGTTGCTTGTGTTTGGGCCTGTGCGGTCTTCTCCTTGAGTGCATCCAATACCTGCACTACAATCTCGTCACTGACCATCCTTGCACACTCTTCCTGGGTTTTTTCCACATTCGTTTTGTCTCCCTCTGCCTGTGAAATGGCCTCTGCTACTCACTCCTGGAACAGTTCCATTTGAGCCTAGCACTTATTTTTCTATGTCTGCGCAACTATGAGTTCTGCCTGCAGTCTCTTCATATCTTGTGCTCCTTTGATGCACTTTGTCATCGGCATTGTCTTTTTCCTCTACTTGAGGTTCTGGATAGCTACACTTATCCTTTCTCCTTCCTATTCCCATTGCTGGACCTGTTGATCCTCTTCCAGCTTCGTCCAGAGTTGTGCTTCTTTCTCAAACAAGTCGGTCACCACGTGGACTTGTCTCTCTATCCCCTTTATCTGGGTTGTTTCCTCCTGTTTCCTTTGCTCCTTCACCTCTGGTGGAGTGGTATGTGTGATATTCTCCCAAAGGTGCTCGATCTCCTATTGGTATTGATCAATTGTTTGCACAGTCTGATCAATCTTCTTTAACACCGTAAGTTTGGTCGTCTACGCATTCTTTGGTATTTTCTCATAGGCTACGGCCAATTTCTGTTCCAGCCCATTCACACGATCCTTCTCATATTTGGTCTCGAGCTTATCCTGCTTGAGTACCAATTCCATCGCGTATCGAGTGTCCTTTTCCTGTTGTAATTCTGCTGCATCTGTGCGTGTGCGATATTGTACCTCATATGTGACACTGACTTGCAGTTTATAAAAGGCATTGGTTGGTATTTGCATCAATACCAACTGTATTTGAGCCAAGTCCTTTAGGGTTTTCTACCCCACAATTTCATCCATGCACAGCATACTGGGTGTGACGTAAAAAGTCGAGCTCGGCTATGATGTCCTCTGGATCCTGTCCTGCTCACTTGATCCAACTTCACCTCTTATCTATGATGTTGATGGGACCATTCCTACACTCTTGTCGATTGTCTACGCTTCTCCGAGTTGCTTGAGGAGTTTTTGTATGTGTTCCATATCTTCCTCAATTTTGTCCCTTTGGCACGTAGCATTCTCGAAATCCTCAGTTGTGCGATCTTGGATCATTTGGGCCACCATTTCTACATCATCCTTGATGATCGTGTATTTTGTGGGCGTTTTGTGTGCCTTCGCCTTCTTGCGTACACCCCCCATCTGGGTGACCGCCTCTTAGTTTGGTCGTGCTCTTGTAGAGTATCACTTGATGTAGTTCCCTATGTTGTCTCCATTTGTTTCTATTGTACATGTGATGCATTTGTGTTTTTCTTATTCCCTGTCTGGGTGCATGTCTTGGATGTCCCCCCTTTTTTCAGTTGTTCCTTGTTCTGACTTGTCCTTGGTTTCTTGGGTACGATTATCTCCTTGGCATGTGTCTGTTCTTTTCTTACTTCCTCTATCTCTATGGGTATTTCTCAAATGAGGACTGGAATACTCCAATCATCTTCCCAATCATTAATGGCCATTTCTATGTCCCCCTGCTTGATGCAGTAATGCAGTTGTAGCCATTGATTGTCGAGATATTTCCACACCTGGATCCACATCGCATGTCTAGTGGCTTCGAAGTTGGAGATGCCCTGATCCTGTGTGATTTCTTCCGGTGTTACCCTCCAAGTTTTGGCGATGTTGTCATGTATGTCACTGAGATAGACTTCAAATATGGTTTCATTCTCTTTTCTGTTCTTAGAGTCTGAAGTGGGCCCCAGTGACAAGTATTGTGCTCTGTGGCAGGGATTGGGTCTAGTGGAAAAAAATGAATACTTCGGATCCTTCCATCCGATCAAGGCTATCAAGATGAGTAGCCATGAATAATGATTTTATTCCCCAAATCCTGAGCATCCTTGTAGTCATCTAGGAACAAATTCAGTAAATACGGTGCCCAGCTAAGTGTGGTTCCCTCTACACATTGTGTTGTAACTGTGACAACCTTAGCCGAGACTTCCTCCTTGCGGCATTTCCTGAGTAATTTACATGCCATGATTTTTGTGGCCATTCCTCTCACGACATCACTAATATGCTTGATGATGATTCTGCACAACCCCCTTTCAGTGCCATATTTCTTCTTCATTTCCTCGGCCAGTGCTTTCTTCTTTTTTTTGTCCTCAAGGAACTGTGTGGGATACTCACCCCATTATGTCAGCCCTATGATGTATGTGATGAGATCTATGTCTATTGAGACAAGTTGTTTTATCCACATATATCCACCATGTGTAACTTCCATCAGTTGCTTGATGCAATTGTTTGCATACTGGCCCCTCCCAAAGTGCGGTAGGTCTAAAAGTCCTAGAATCCTGTTTTTGGCCAGTCCTACTGCCCACTGGACTGATTGATTAATTGTTTCACCAAAGGGACCTATAGCCATAGTCTATAGGTAGACTTGCTTGGTGAACTCTGGGAATTTTTTCGTGTCCGTCACATCATAGTACCTCAATTTCTCCACATGGCCTAATAGATTTGTTGTTATACGTACCCCTTCTGGAATGTGTGGCAAGACAATGGTTGTGGTGGGTTGCCTACGCAGTGACCTAGGTATTGTCTTCTTTCCCTTTCGTTGTGGTGGCTAGCTCGAGGTTACAGCCTCCATTGTTCATTCTTTGGCATACTCATATGGTTGGTTGGTGACTTCTTCCATTGTTCCCTCATGTGGTTGTTCTGACGTGGTTGTTTTTTATATTTTCGGCACGTCCATTTCTTCCTCGTTTGGAGTCATCCCATTGACTCTTGGGGCTTCTTGAGGATTTTTGGGGTGCACTTGGTTGCCTGTGTCCTGAGCCTATTGGCCCTATCCTTCTTCCAGAGTATCAATGTCCATGCCCATTGGTGTTTTCTGCTAGGTTTCCATCAAATGGGTGTGGGGCTTGCTAGTGTTGTATTAGGCAATGGGATTTCGTCCACAATGATGGCTTCTGGAGGATGATGTGGTTGTTATTTGCTTCCATGTGGTTGTGATGGTGATCTGGCACTACTTCAAGGTTGTCTTGCAATATTTCTCGGTTCTCCCTATTTGGGTGGTTCCATGGTGGTAGTGATGTTGTTCGCCGAGCATAGTGGCCTCTGCAACCTTAAATCTCTTCTTTGTATGCTCTATCGCTATGTGCCTTTCCTGATTTCACAATAACCTTTTCGCTCCCGCGTGCTTGCTTTGTATCGTGATCGTGTGAATATTTTAAGAGACGTTACCATGATTTACTTTTAATTGAACAATCCATTCCCACGTACTTGTCAATTATTTCACTTGCCATTGCCAGTTGGCGCGATTAATGCGGTGTCCCATCAGTCATTTATGGCATTCAATTTCGATAGTCGTCATCAGTTGGCGCTTATTTTTTCATATCCGCATTTCCCGTTGTTTCTTCTTTGTAATGACCATTGGCCTTGTCTCCATTGGGATAGCATTGTTGAGTGTGCGTGCTCATTCTCTTTTCAATGCACTATACCTCTTTTGTTATCTTTTGATGTCTGAAACGATGTGGCATTTTTTTATTTTTTTTTAGGTGCTAAGGGGTCGATTGTCCTTAGATAGATTCAGTCAGCTCCCATTGATCATACCTCTGAGTTATGTACCTCCTAAATCCTTCAACTATACAACTCCCCCATATGTGACAGTTTTTACTTTGTATGGTCCTAACGAGTGCATTCTGAGTTTTCTTGGATGCTGACAGGATTTACTATCATATGTCAACACCAAGTCTCCCTCCTCGAAAATTTTCCTCTTGATATGTCTGTCATTCCAAGATTTTTTTGTTGCTTTCTAGACTTCTTGGTGGAACCCTGCTAGAATCCTATCTTCCTCCATGATCATTAGTTGATTCAGCCTATCCTGTACTACCTCATTCTGTCATGTTCGTAATCACTGCTACGCATAGACTGGGTACCAAAACTTCTAGTGGCACCACTGCTTCATGTCCATATACCAACCTAAATGGAGTTTGTCTTGTCAACTTCTTGCATGTGGTCTTGTATTCCCACAATACTGCTAGTATCTTTAGGTCCCAATCATCCCTATTAACATTACAAATCTTTGTCAATGCATTTTCAAGGATCTTGTTAAAGGCTTCCACTATTCCATTTGCTTGGGGATGATATGGTGTACTATTTTGATGATGAATTTCAAATTCCTCAGTCATAGCCTTAATAGTATTGTTAATGAAGTGAGTGCCTTGGTCAGTCATCAAAATCTTGGGGCAACCAAATCTAATGATCACTTGTTCGAACAGGAAGTGTGTTGTTGTCTCTGCGTTGCAATATTTGATTGGTGTTGCTTCCACCCATCTTGTCAAGTATTTCGTCACGATGATGATGTACCTCACTCATGTCCTCTTTGTTGGTGGGTTAATCAGTCCCACAAAATCTATTACCCATTTTTCGAATACCTGCAAATTTACTTGTGGTCGCAGGGGCATCTCATCCCTTCTATTAAGTTTACCAACCCTCTGACATACATCGCATTTATGGCAGTACTCTTTTGATTCTCTATGAATGATCGGCCACCATATTCCTACACGCAATACCTTTTGCATGGTAGCTTTTCCTGCGTAATGTCCTCCTGCTATTCCCTCATGGGATTCTACTAAAATCCTTGTCCTATCATGTTCTAACACACATCTTCTCAAGATGCTAACTGTGCCTATGGTTATTTGGTTTTCCCCTTTCTCTTTAGCCATTTACCACTACATATTGACCGTGGTTCATACCCAAGAAGCTTCCCAAAAAAATCCCTTAAGACTATCGACCCCTCTGGTTACCTAGAAGGTAACACAATACACAGAGTTCATTGCACGGTCTCACTCGAGATAGCTCTTATGGGTGGCTACAATACTCAGGTGTTTGCAACCTGGGAATAAGCGAGATATGTACTTCTATGTCACAACCTTTATTTAGTATATTTAACATTCTTCTATAACAAGTATTCTATGTGTGCATGTAAAATACCAGATCTACTTAATCACTTGATTCAGTCAACATTCATCAATTAATCAGACACAAAAACACATTCACTCAATTCCACAACACAGTGTTACTATGGTTCACCCCCTCCCGGGACACGTCCACAAATATATGGCTCTCAAGCTCTGTTATTATGGAAGTTACAAAAATACAGCGACATGCGCTTTACAATTCTTCCTCATTCAGGTAGAGATCTATTGTGAGGCAGTCTAGATCACACCAGGCTCCTCATCCTATGATCTAACCCTCAAGATATACCCTTATGACCCTCTACAGCTCAACAACTTACAAGATTGGATCAGATTCCAATAGTGTTAATGACTAGCTACTTCTTCTCTCACGAGTAACGCTCCATAAATTAGAACCCCCCCTATACCTCCTAGGTATCTATTTATGTGTGTTTTTGGATCATCAACCATCATAATGTATTAAAAAAAACCTAACCCAAGCATCGTTAGGTCTTCCATGCATGCATGTGTGTTTCTTTTCCTTCCAACTGTCATTTTTTTCTTGCATGCCTTTCCTCCCAAAATAGACTTTCTTTCTAATTCGACCTACTTCCAACACCCATAATGCTTCTGTCAGCTTCAGATGCCAATTCCTCTGGTTTCTATCAACAATTTTCTTTGATATTTGCACCATTGTTTTGTTTGTGGATTCAACAAGGTCATTTGTTGGCATAGGGGCAGACCCAAGGTTCAACGCAACAACAATGCACCAAAAAAACTCTAACTATCGACCCTTTCGGCAACACCTACGAAGCAGATGAAGTCTCACCCGAAGTAGAGGTAAGGATGGTTGCAGGACTCATATGTCTACAACCTTAGCTAGGACACAGATCTTTGATTGTAACACTTAACAAAGCACTTAGCATCAATAGTTCATCAATATTCAACCACTATGTACTTCGTAGATGAAATAGAGCATCACATCATTCACTTAGATCTGATGTATCTAAGCACTTATCATAAAGAAGTAGATCAAATCTAGCCGATTCAAGCACTAAGCATATTCACATAGGTCATATCTACATTCATATACATAATTAGCACAAAGCATAAACAGATATATCTATCTATATCAAAGAACTTAGAAAGTAAAGACATAAACACATCAAGACATCGCACAAAGCAGAGCAACACAACATATACGTGGTTCACCCCCACCCTGGGGCTACATCCACCAACTCTTCTTATTCTTTATTAGCTCATTCAATCGGTTACATGCACATATCCACAAAATCCTACTCCTCATAGGATAGGATATCTACACACACCTCGCCAGATCCTATTTCCCCAAATAGATCTAGCACAGAGCCTTCCACAGTCTATGCACAAAGCACTATAGACGAGTTGCACTCAACTCTGCAAATATCAACACAGTATGCACAAAGCACTTACAATTCACACTTGCACTTAGCACCACATCACATAGATTCTCTTATCGTCTCTTTATTACATTGCCTGGAAATCTATTTATACATTACAAAATAGGCCTAAACATGGGTAAAATCATGGGTTGACATCCCATACCCGTTACGTAATCCCAAATCCCAAAAAGGACCCAAAAAGGGGTTGGGATCCCATGATCTCTGCTTCATCTTGTGCTCCATCTTCAACAGGCTGTCGAAGTCCCAAAATAGGTCAAACTTGACCAAGGATCTCCCAAAAATTGGTCAAGGGCCAACAAGCCCCCAACACTCACATGTGACTCATCCCGAGTCACTCTAATATGGGTAGTTATGCCTCAAAATCCTCGAGCATGGCTCGAGCTTCTTGGACTTGTTGTTGTGCCACGGCCTCTTGTTTAGCAAACTCTTAGATGGTTGCGCCATTGATAGGTCCTTCTAGGCATGTTTTAGCTGCAGTGACAACCTGATCCAATTCTCCTCCTCGGCCTTCAACCTCTGTGAACAATTGGTGAGCCTTATCTTGTAAAGGTTGGAGCCTTTGAGTTACTTCCATAATTATACTATAGATAGTGTGGATCTTCTACTAGGCAGTGCATTGCTCTTGGGAAAGCTTCATTATTTCCACAGCTGACAGGGGATTTAGCTACGCTTGTATCTTTTCAGCTTGATACTTCACTTCTTGGAGTTGCGACTCCAGTGCCTTCAGTTTTGGATGCTCAGTGAGTTTCTCATAGGTCTGGGCACTGCGATCAGTGAGTTGCTTGCATTCCATGGTAAGGTATTTTATTCACTCAACTGCGCTTTGAGCAGTCTCTTCTCTTTGATCTCTCACCTCCTGTGGAGTCTCAGGTACTGTGTAGAGCTCTAAGTATACTATGCATTGTTGTAACTGTTGGATAGCTTCTGCGAGCTTCTCTACTTGTTGCATGACTCAATATTTTTCCTTTATTTCTACGACTTTCACAGAGCGAAGTGTTGTACTGACCACTTCTTTCACTTCAATTTGCTCTGCAAGCAACTGTTCTTTTCCTTGTTGTAGTTTTGCTTTTTCTTCATTGAACCTCACTTGGAGAGAAATCTTTTCATGTTCTGCAATTCGGCACTGCTCTACAAGTACTCCTTTTACTTGCATCAAAGCATGGGTGGCTTGTTCTGTTTCCTCTCGTGCTCGGCGAAGGCATGCTTCGACTATATCAACTAGTCGATGGATTTGGGTTGCCTCATATCCCAATTTTGGTTCTTTCGGCGCAGTGGGGACTGTGTGACTGGACTGAAGGGCCTGCTGCACTCCTCGGATTTCGACTTCAATCCTATCATACATTTCTTCCTGCTTGGCCACTTGTTTTTCTACTATTTTCAATGAAGCATCATCTAGGGCTGCTATGATGAAGTCAAAATCGTCGAAGGTGAGGAAAGTCTGCATCTTGGTCATAATGGATTTTGACTTCTTCCAGGAAGAAGGTTTCGGGGGGGAAACCTTCCTCTTCTTCAATGGGTCCACCTCATCTCTGGGTAGTGTTACTTCATGGGGCCTCTATTCATCTTCTACTTCATCACCACCCCCTCAATCATGTGACATGGAAGCAGTCTTCCCTGAGGTGCTTCTTAAATTTTGAATCTCCTCAGTCTTCTTCATTTTGATAGGTCCAGGTGTGTTTTGTTATTTACGCGTGGTCTCCAGGCTGTCGGGGTTGGCAGGGATAAGGAGGTCAGCGGACTATTCCTTAGTAATCTCTTCAAGGTCTTCTTTTGTCAGTTTATAATATGACTGCAACTGCTCTTGATGTTCATCTTCCTGCATTGTAATGTAGGTGAAGTGCCTATCTGCACTGAACTTCATCAAGGGTTGGAACCTCTGTAAGGTATTCAGAGTCATGTGAAGCTCAGCTTTGATGGCTCGCTTTATCTGGAGGTAATACGTATGAAACACAACATTCGAGTGCCATTGTTTGTTCATATCAGTGGAATACCACAGGGTAGTGAACTTCGCAGCAAGTAGTTTGAACGGCTCTATGTCTGAGAAGGTCTCTTCTTCTAGCATCTCCCAAGCAACAAATGCAATGAGCACCAGGAGCCAGCTAAAATCAAATTCATAACGCTGATCTTGTTCCTCTCAGAAATCTAGTTCCAACTGGTTAACTAGGTACTTTGCCCAGTTCATCTGTAGGCCTTCCACGCACTTCCCTGCGAGGTCAATGACAAATCCGATGACTTGCGTAGGTCAGTTATTTCTTACTAACTTTCCAGCTATTAGTTGACATGTGAGGTGCACTATGTCACTCTGAATGGAAGCTACCATGTAGCCTCTTGTTCCCTTCTTGACATCACCATAGGTGTCCTTGATCTTCTGTGCTAGTGCGCGATCTGCGGCTTTTCCTAGATAAAATTCCTTTGAGTCAGATCCTTGCATACTCAGGCCTATGATCCTGTGGATTAGTGTTGGGTCAACTGTACTGCGGTGGTCTAGCCATAAGTAGCCACCATGGTAACATGACAGCAGCAGCTTGACATAGGCGTTGACTTTCTGGTGTCTTCTGAAGTGCGGTATCTTCATGACATTCAGCAGGGTGGACTGTGTGAGGTCCATAGTCCATTGTTGGGGGGTGAGATTTGAATTATTTACTTTAGTTCTAGTTAGGTACTTGTATGGGGCGAGAATACCATAGACCTTGCGATCTCCAAGGTTGAAGTCATTGAACTTTAGTGATGTGATATTATCTCGGTCTGTTCGAACTGTGTGTATCCCCTTTAGGAGGTACGTGGTAATTATGGTGTAATCAAAATCGTGGGGTACACTATCACGATTCACTACGCCATCCAGAGGCGGAATGTAATCGGTAAATATGGTTGGAATCAATTTTTCATTTGCAAGGTCATATTTATGCTTGGTTCTCTTTTCTGTTGATGGTCGGGATCGTCTGGATCCGCGAGTAGTCAACGAAGAGGCTTGCATCATTCTTGTTGATGAAGCTTGTACACCTACAGACATTGACATGACTCTTTCATTCATGAGGTTGATCAGAACGTCTTCAACAACTTTCTCTGCAGTGTTGAATTCTTCCGACATACACGCTCATGGTTGGAAATATCGGGTTCAAAGAGTGACTTAGACACTGCAATAGGATAGAGGGCAATGGCACAATGATCACTGTGTAAAATCAACAAGTCTGTGAGATCAAATTCAAGGTTAGAAAAAGTGTTCTTAGTGTATGGTGCGATGGGATAAATAGAAAACTTGGTAACGGATCTCTTGTAACGAGAAATAAGCCTTCATTAACTATGTTATGTTTGTTACGGCGTGGTCCAATGGCCTGGTGGCAAAACATAAATGCCTTTCTACCCGTTCGGAGGGTCTTCCAAACGGCTATATTATTCCCAACGGCTATATTGCTTCACCATGGCAAAGTGTCATGTGACATTGTTCTGATATTCCGACAAAGCTCCAATTTTGAAATTTTTCCTTCTACAAAATTCCCTCTGGAACCTTCTGTAACTTGTCGACCCTAGCTCTCTTCTTACTTAGCTACCTAGATTTTTTCCCAGTGAGCTTCATCTCGGTATGCCTTTTTCCATTCTGATTCTTATCTTCTTTTGGCATAGTTACTTCGTGTTGTTGAGATTCTTTCCTAAGATTCGAGGGTGATACTTCTTCTTTATATGGAATAGGTACTTAATTCTTCTATGGGTTTTCTAATGTTCTTGCAGCTTCGACATTCGGGTCTCTGGTGTTAAATAACTTCGATCTATTCTTCTGTTCTTCAATCAAGTGTGTAATCCTTCTAGTCATGAATTCTTTTAACTCTTGCTTATGCTGCTCTAAAAAAAAAAATTCTTCTTTCCTTCTGACTTGATCTCTTTCAATCCAAGGTTTTCCGAGCAACATAGTAAATGGGGCGTTGTCCTCAATAAATTTAACAATCTCAAAATCCTCCTCTGTCAAAGTTCCATTAGCACTCATAGATATCTGGGTGAGCTTTCCACATAGGTTTACCATCTTTCCTCTAAATAACCCTATTCCTCCCAATGAAGGAGTCATAGCAGGCTTTCCTAAAAGTTCCCAAGTTCTTTTTGTCATGATATTCACCTGTGTTTCCTCACCTAGAATACAATCAATGTTGAAGTCTCCTATTCTTGCTTCAAGGAATTATTTTTATTTAAGGACCTCTGATAAACTGATATGTTGGTGGTCATTCATGGTTTATTTCATATGTAGAAATATTTTCTCTGATTCTTTCTGGGGTTCTGCCATTTTTGGATCTTCCTTAGAGTTTTCTTGCCTCATGTTCATTCCTTCGAGCTTAGAAATCATTCTAGGGCAATCCAATACTTCATGGTCCATAGCTTTGCAACAAATAAACTAGGTCTTCTCCCAGGGCTTTCCTTAGCAAGATGTCTTGGTTTTTTGCAACTATAACAGAAGTTTAATCCTCTCTTTCTTTTAAATGATCCCCATCCTTTCCTGTACTGCGCACTAGGATCGTGGTAGCTAACCTGCAAACATTTCTTTCTAGGATCCTGCATACATTTGTTAGTCCAAACATTCTTTCTATGCATAGGTATAATATATCTTTCACTATTCTTATCAAATCTACTCATATCAAACCTTTTTTCATCTATTAGTGCCCTAGGTTTCAAGCTAGGACAGAATCTATCAAACATACCAAGATCCATACTGTTGAAACAAAATTTCCACTTGTCTTACTTCTACAAAGCACAAAGATTTCATATCTAGAACTTTTCACTATTATTACCTTTATCAGAGCACAGAGCTTGCAGATCTTACCTCTTTTAATCAGAAATTCTCACGGTTACCTTTCTCATAGCAAAAATCTTTCGGATCTTACCTCTTTTCTTTAGATCTAACCTCTTTTCCTCAGATCAAGCTTCTTTCTTTAGCATGGAGCTTTTATAAATCAAGTAGAATACTACGCACTAGAGAGACAGATCTATGCATAGAGCTTGCATGGTTCCAGTTCAGATATTTTCATAAAGCTTCTTCTTCCTCAGTTCCCAGCAATCATAGTTTCAGGTCCCAACAATGGAACCATTTGTTGGAACAAGGGCAGAACCAGGGTTCAACGCTACAACAATGCACCAACAAAACCCTAACTACCAACCCTTTCGGCAACACCTGCGAAGCAGATGAAGTCTCACCCGAGGTAGAGGTAGGGGTGGTTGCAGGACTCAGATGTATGCAACCTTAGCTGGGACACAGATCTGTGATTGTAACACTTAACAAAGCACTTAGCATCAATAGTTCATCAATATTCAACCATTATCTACTTCATAGATGAAACAGAGCATTGCATCATTCACTCAGATCTGATGTATCTAAGCACTTATCATAAAGAAGTAGATCAAATCTAGATGATTCAAGCACTAAGAATATTCACATAGGTCAGATCTACATTCATATTCATCATTAGCACAAAGCATAAATAGATCTATCTATCTATATCAAAGCACTTAGCAAGTAAAGACATAAACACATCAAGACATCGCACAAATCAGAGTAACACAACATATACGTGGTTCAACCCAACCCTGGGGCTACATCCACCAACTCTTCTTCTTCTTTATTATCTTATTTAATTGGTTACATGCACAGAGCCACAAAATCCTACTCTGCATAGGACAAGAGATATGCGTGCACCTCGCCATATCCTCCTTCCTTGAGTAGATCTATCACAAAGCCTTCCATAGTCTATGCACAAAGCACTTACAATTCACACTTGCACTTAGCACCACATCACATAGATGCTCTTATCGTCTCTCTCTTACATTGCCTAGACATATATTTATACATTACAAAATAGTACTAAACATGGGTAAACCCATGGGCCGACATCCCATACCTGTTACATAATCCCAAATCCCAAAAAGGACCCAAAAAGAGGCTGAGATCCCACGATATCTTCTTCGTCATGCGCTCCATCTCCGATAGGTTGTTGAAGTCCCAAAATAGGTCAAACTTGACCAAGGATATCCCAAAACTTTGTCAAGGGCCAACACCATTTACTTGTGGATAATAATTCTATGATTGCCCCATGATGATCCCATATTGTCCGCAAAACTCCATGAACTTTGACCCCATGAAGATCAAACCATTGTCTGTGATAAATTTATCAGGGACACCAAACCTCGACAAAATATTGTCCTTGAGGAATTTAATCAATTATTCGGTGTCAACCTTCTTTAGTGCCATCTCTTCTGGCCATTTCGTGAAATAACCGGTAGCTTTCAGAATGTACATATGCCCCTTGCTAGATTTCAGATTAATAGTACCAACAACATCAAGTCCCCACTGGGAAAATGGTTGTTCCACTATAATCGGTTGCAGAGGCATCGCATATTTCTTCATTTTTCCTTAAAACTGTGGACATGACAAACATCTCCTTATTGCGGCATACGAATCCTTGAATATTGACGGTCAATAAAATCTTGCTCTAATTATTTTGTGGGCATTCGCAGTAGGTGCAAAGTGTCCACCGCATATTCACTCATAGAATTCTTTAATCAATCCTTGAGCTTGATTCTCATCGACACATCTCAACAATATGCCATAAAAAATTCTTCTAAAAATTATGTTAGCAATCAACATGTATTGGTTCACCTTCATCTTGAGTGTCCTTCACTCCTTGGAACTCATTGTAACATAGAATTACCCGAACCTTAAATAGAATATGATATCTCTATACCATTTGGAATCAGCTAATGGTTCCCCGACTGATATTGATATCATCCTATCGATTGAGTCCTCATTTGCAATAATCTTTCATAAACCTTGTCCTTTTATCGCCTTCAATGGTTTAATATCGATATGATACTCTTGAATTTTCGCTAACCATGGGAGTTTAATATATATGTCCGAAAGTGTGCCACATATTTTACAAGAGACAAAGCTTGTTTCTCAAGTTTTGAATACCTCAACTCATAGTCATGTAGATTTTTTCTCATAAAATTTATCGGGAGTTCTTCTCCATTGTTATTTTTCTGAGTAAGGATGGATGCAATGACTGCCTCTGTAGCAAATGAATAGCTAATAAAATTCCTTTGAAAGTATGGACTAATGAGGATTGGAGTAGTGATGATGTCCCCTTTGATATTGTTGAATGCTTCTTGAGTATATGTTGTCCATTGGAACCTCTGCTCCTTTTTCATCAACAAATTGATAGGTTTTACGATGCTTGTGTAATCAGGGACAAATCTTCGAACAAAATTAATATTCCTGAAGAATGACTAGACTCCCTTCTTGTATGTCTGGGGGTTGAGTTCATTAATTGCTTTAACTCTTTATGGGTCTATGTAAATCCCTACCTTGCATACAATGTGACCCAACAACTTACCTTGAGTCATAACGAACAAGCATTTATTTGGGTTCATAGAAACGTCGTATAATCTACAAATTTCAAAGACTTTTATTAAATGATGGATGTGATCCTCCCTTTTTTTTGAATGCATTGTCAAGTCATATTTATATTCAACCATAAATTTTCTATCAATCTGATAAACGCATGATCCATGGCCCTTTGTAACGTGGCTCCAATGTTCTTCAAACCGAAGGGCATTCTAGCATATTCATATGTTTCCCATGGTGTGATAAATGTTGTCTTTGCTCTATCTTCCTTAGCTACTAAAACCTGATTATATCCAGAGAAACCATCTAACATAGAAATGTAGGCCGATCCAGTAACTTGTTGTAGAAGAATCTCCATGTTGGGCAATGGAAAATTATCTTTTATGTTCACTTTGTTAAGACCTCTGAAGTAAACGCACATTCGGATTTCCCCGTTCTTCTTCCTGAAAATTATTGGATTTGAAAGCCTGACTGAATTTTTGATGGGATAGATTATCCATGCCTTCTTCAACTTCTCCAACTCAATTTTTACCAGAGGTTTTAGCTTTGGATTCATCATTCTTATTTTTTGTTTCATCGGCTTGGCTTCTTCCCTCAATGGAATGATATGATGGAATATTGTTTTATCGTAGGCCTTCAAATCGTCATAGGTCCAAGAAAATACATCAATATATTCTTTGAATAAGGAAACATATTTATCAACCTCTTATGGGGTGCAATCAACTCCCAAATTGACATATTTTGGGGAGTGGTCTGTTCCAATATTGACTTTTCTTGTTTCTTGCACCTTTGGAACTGAAACTTCTTCAATAAGATTCTTGGCATGATCATCTTTTGTAAACAAAGATTCATCTTGTATGTAGTCTTCCAGGATGACAATCAAGCTATCGTATTCTTCATCATCATCGTTTAACAAAAAAATATCCAATTGTTCATCATTATCAAAAACTTGTAAGTACTCAATATTATCGGGCACAGATGGTCGAAAGGCCCTTTCTACCTAGAAGGACGTTTTTCTTAGGACATCATCTAGGTTTGATAATGAAGTTGCCAAGTCTAGTGAGTCAGCCTTGTTATTCTTTTTCTGTGGAATGAAAGAAATATTGAAAGAGATGAAATATTCCATCAATTCATTAACTCTTTTGAAATACAACTTAAGTCTTTCCTTTTTTATTTTTTATTTTTGGGTAACATGATTGATGACCAACTCTGAATCTTCAATCACAATGAGATGTTCTATTTTCATTCCTTGTGTGAGGATCATCCCCTGAATCAAAGCTTTGTATTCTTCCTCATTATTTGTGCATGGAAACTCTAGTCTTAGAGTGTGATGATGTGTCATCTTATCTGGTCTTATGAGAACAATTCCAACTCCGTTCCCAAATTTAGAACATGCTCCATCAAATGACAATCTCCATTAGCCTTCAAAGAAACATTCTCGACCCTCCAAGTCTTGAACTCATTCTAGGTTTTCGTTTTGCGCCATGTCCAAGATAACATAGTTTCCAATCCCGATATCTATATAATCTTCCATTAATTCATTATCCTTCTTCTTGAAGGAGAAAGGTTTTATGGGCTCACAGGGGTACTTTAATCATCACTCCCTCCTTTCTTGGTAGCATCATACAGTTGTCATCATTCATTATATATCCACCAATCATGGAGGTCCAATCTCTTCCCAGCACAACCCCATATGTTGGAGGCAGGTCTACCACGATAATATTAAAAATTGTGATGATATGGGGAGTTGTTGTAATCCAGGCATAAAAATCCTTGATTTCCCCGTACGCATGAACTTTTCTAGAATGGATTGCAT
>SNQJ01S0179739.1:0-19493 GCA_010110895.2 Picea sitchensis | reverse complement strand
CGTCAGCTCGGCTCCCTCACCTATTGAATCATCTCTCTCGCTCGTGTGTAATGATGAATCCTCCAGCTTATAACGGAAATGTTGAGGCTCCTCTCCAGTCATGTACTCCTATTCTGACTATTATCGCTCTATAAATTCTCAGAGGTTGTGGTGTTGTAGAAGCAATTTACTAAAGGTAACTTTATCCAACTTCTTCGAAACTAGGATCTAGCCTTTCCAGTTTCAGAGAGGGATATCTCTATAAAATTTAACTTTGTTTTGGATTTCAGATACTAGGCTAGTTAAATAAATGAGACCGTGTTCTTTGTTTTATAAAAAATGGTTGAAATATCGCTTACGCATCCATTGGTCTATGCGGTCTGTTTTATAATGTTCGAGAACAACAAACAGATTTTATAAGGTGTTTTCATAGGGAAGGATAATGCAATTGTTAGATACTTTATAATTTAAATGATGGATAGCAGAAAAGATGAGATAATCAATTATAACCAAGAAGCATTTAAGAATTTCTTAATCATAACATTAGAAGATAAACATTTAGATCTTTAAAATCCAGACACAGAGTATACAAAGATAAATTATGCAACTTCAACTTCTTTTAAACGATCAAATATAGAAAACATAAATGATTACAAAGATAGGAAAATTCATTCAACTAAGAGAAGAAAACATCACCAACAACTAACACGCAGGAATCCTGTGAAATGTTCTTTTATTACTTGTAGGTCTCTGATAAAAATTACAGTGTTTACAGCTTGCTTGGGCGTAAAGATCAACCCTCAGTACTTTGAAATTTGAAGTATATATAGAAAATATTACAATCAATCCTTTCATTAATGATCAAGACATGGCAAAATCTAATGCTAACTAACTAGATAACATAATACTAAATTGTACGAATTGCTTATGATGTGTCAAATTTTCCATGTTGATTTTGGGGGACGTTGTTGGCGAGTCATCAACTTGAATTTGACTATCCTGGATGTTGACTTGTACATCCACCTCATCTTCTACTTGATCAATTCACACAACTCTTCCCATCTTTGTTGATTTGGGATAGTGAATTTTAGCAACCTGTGGTAGATTTCATCCATCTCAATATATTTGGAAAAAGTCGGTCTGGTGATAAAAATGTACTTGATTTCATGTTGGATATTGAGATCCAACTGGAGATTTTATAGGAATGCCTTTCCTGTTATGCTTCCCTGTATCCCTGAGAATTTGGAGTTGTCCTTTGCCACCATGGAAATCTTTTGCTTGTAGTCGGGAAGTTTCATCAGCTTGTCATTTAGAACCAATAAACCAGGAAGACCTTTCTTCTGTAATGCCTCTATCTTGCTGAAGAATCTTTGAACTCCATTCTCCATGATTTGGTATTTCTCCTCCAGTTGCAATATCTGTCCTCTTTTAGTCATAAATCTCTTGACTTCAAGGATGGTCTCTGTCCTATCCTCAATCTTCAAGTTTTACAGCTCTTCTTTAGTTTTTGAATTGACAAACCTGATGATTTCATTTGCTTTGGTGGGAATTTCTCTCAACTCTCCCTTGATCCTGTTGATGACCTAATTGCTCCTCAACACCAGATCATTTTGTTCAAACATGATTTGCACCATGGGCCAAATTTCATTTATGGATTTGGAGATATCCATCCAAATGGTCTCTTTGGCTTCTGCTAGTGTTTTTCCCACAACTGTCTGCTTTTGCAGTTGTTGTAGCTCCTGCTTCATTTTTTCTAATGTGTGTCTCTTTGTATTGTAGCTGGCTTGGAAAGAAGATTTAAGCTCCTAGAGATTCTCCATCTCTTTTTCCAACCGTTTGATTTCTGATTCTCGTAAGGTTATCTCTTGCATTGATCTTGCTAGCTCCACAGATTTTTCTAGAGTTGTTAATGGGGTGACTAATGGAAGTTCTATTGTGGTAGTCGTTGAAGTTGTTACTATGATAACTCCCGTGAGGGGAACTACACTCAGTGGGATGAATTCCATGGGTGTTTCCTGTTCCTTCTCCTTTACTAACATTTCCATCTCTACTTCCATCTCTTTTATATGTGCATTTTGTTCCATGATCAACTTTAACTTCTCCTCCTTCTCACCTTCTGTCTCAGCCATCTCTTTGGCTTGTGAGTCTTCTGTAGCAGACAGATTTAGTTGTTTCCTCAAATATGTTATGTCAACATTATTTTTCTTGAGCATCTCCTCAGTTGATTTCACATTTGAGGGGCCATACCCAATTTTGAGCACCAATTCTTCTAAGGACTTAATCCTGTTATCATTTGCAAAGGATGATATTTTCTCCAGCTTTAATTGGGTCTGAACGTTGTTCAGAAAAACCTGTAATTTGGCAGTAGAAGTGGAAAAATTGGCCAATTTTTAGAAAACCATCTCTCCAGTCTACTTATGCAGATCCATTTGGTCAGCTGGATGTACAACCTTAGCATCAAATTCAAGTGTGTATCTTTTGTAGTCGACGATTTTCTTTGGATGAGGTACTTGTGCCTGCAGAAAGGCCATGTACATTCTCCCCTTCTCCGTGTCAAAAGAAGAGAGTAGCCCATGCTATGTTTTTTATTTTTTCTTCTAGAATTGAGCATAAGTGTTGTTGGCTAGCCTCTCATTTTTCTTCTTAATCATATCATATTTCTCAAAAATACTCAACTTTGCAGCTCCTTGAGTTGGTTTATTGATCAGTGAGGTGTCAATCTATTTCTTGGATGAAGGAGTAGACGTGATCTGTTGGCTGCTGGAGAAAAGAGATGACTTCTCTCCTTCGACCACTGTGTTATATTAGGTCTCTTCCTCTCTAGACTTGCCAATTGTGTGACTGATCTTGGGCCTTTTTGTGTAAACCTGGAACTCTTCTGATGAAATTTCAGTGATTGAAGGTGAGGCATCCTTCCTGAGTATTTTTTCCTTGGGTATATTTGGTGTAGTGGTTTGTCAGATGACAACTGGAGGAGGCTGTGGTTCTGTGTCTTCCAGAGTGTTGGCCTCCCACTCTGTTTGATTCACAAATTTCTCGATCTCTGGTTTGAGTGCATGAGCATATGGGGAATTTTTTTTCTTCGATCTCATCTCTGAAATAATCCCACACAGATCATAGTGCCAAAGGAAACTGGTGCCAAAATTCATCTCCTCTAGTATCTTGTCTGCCTCTTCCCCAACACCTCGACTGTTGCAGATAAAGGATCCTATCTTCCCTTTGATTCTCAACTGTTGTTTCTTCTTCAAAGCTACAAAATGTATTTCGTCTGAATTTATCATTTTCTTGATGTATTCCAAGGAAAATATCCTAACAGGAACATATCTAGGAAGTTTATAAGGAGCCATCTCACATCCATAAATTCAGATCTCTGTGTGATTCTAATACAAATACTAGTCTCTAGTCTTGGTGAGGTATGAGAGGTGTAAAATTATTTGGATCTCCTCATTTATCCTCGGTTCTTCTCTACCGTTGAGCATGCTCACCACTGGGTGGTAAAACTTCTCAATAAATTGTTTGAAATTAAACTCTGTGGAGCTTTTTCTGAGTAGCGAGGTCCAAGAAATGGAAGGTTGTGGTTTGTCATCCTAGTCCATTTTCTACATGGGGAAAGGAAAATTATTTGCTTGAAAGAATACGAACATGTAAGCTAGTATTGAAGAATACCAGAACATGCCCTCTGAGGGAAATTTGAAAATCTTCTCATGCCTATTCTCGACTAGGAAACTGTTGTAGTCAAACTGGGTGGTGGATTTTTCTTTAGTAGAGAAAATCGAAAGGAAACCCAAGATGGGCTCGCCCACTCATTTGTCTGAGAAATAACCGAGAAAATAACATAAATAAGAAATGTTTTGGTTACCTTTTTCTGAAAACATGGAGGAATGGTAAGGGGGATTTTTCTTGGGCAATTGGGCATCCTGTGGGAGAAAAATCTCAAAAATTTGCACTCTCTAGGGAAAAGACGGATTCTGGTACATTTCAATTAGAAATTCAATGGTGAAAGGAGAGAGGGATTCATCTCTCGATATTTGCATCATTTGGTCAATGGCCTTAGGTGTGATAGTGAAAATGGTTTCTCCATACGATGAAACAATGGCTCTCTGATTGGGGAGGTAATGCGCTTGGCACTTGAGGGTGAACTCGGGAAAATGGTGGATTTGGGGAAACATATGCAGGAGGATATTGGACTCCCAAAGCCAAATATCATCACTTTGATCTAGGAAAGTGTCCCTAAACCATGAATGAAATTTGACAAAGTCGAATTAACACCTGGTCTCTAAGATCAGGTAGTCTTTGTCAGCTAGCGGGATTGGGTCAAGATCGATAGGAACCGGAAGGAATGGATTTTCCTCGACCTCTGATTTCTTAGATTTTGGCACCATCAATTTCGACTAGTACCTTCAAACTGAAACAAAAACATTAGTAGGTGATTGGATTTCTCGCGGTTATTGGCTGAAAATGGCGGGAGAAAAAGAAATTATGGTATACAGGAAAAGTGAAGAATGCAATAATGGAAAAGATGGGATTAAAATTGGGCAAACGGGTATCTGTTGGGTGGGACAGACAAGTCATCAAGCTAATTGCAATGTTAGCCAGTATTAAATGGCCAACAGATCACTTGAGATATGAGGTGGAAAGTAAAGGACGGGTGACGGGTGTGTCAGGATGACGTGGAGGGTGGTAATTGGAGGATAGGAGAATGGGATATGACATGTGAAAAGTGAATGGAGAGGAAAAACTAGTGGAGTAGTGATATGAGACTTATAACAGGAGGTAGTGGAGCATGACTTCATGAGACGGTGGGATAGTGGAGAATGATGTCATGAGGCGACAGTGGTAAAGAAATACCAGTATGGTAGTATGTCGGAGGGGGGATAAACAGTAAATGGTTTAGAATAGAGGGGGTTCGACGTAGTGGATTTGCGCCACGTTAGGATGGGACCCATCAAGAAAACCTCCCATATCGACCCCCCCCCCACCATTAAAGATAGAACAGTCGGGCGGGTCCGGAATTTCCTGTCAACCGTCGATCTAAGTGCCAACAGATCAAACGTAGATCTATGCACCCTATTTAATCTCCATATCAGACCCCCCCCCCCACTATTAAATATAGAATGGTTGGGGGGGTCCAGAATCTCTTGTCAACCATAGATCTATGCGTCGTGAGATCGGTCATAGATCTATGCACACTTTTTAATTTCCGGGCACGAATCACAAGATGCAGCCAAAACTTAGGATATTGTTTTTTTGTGGGTTTTTGTGTTGCTTCCCTTTCATTTTTTCACCATGGGGTTAGGAAACACACTTCAAACATCCAAATCATGAATTTTCATCGATCATCATGCATGTTTTATTGAAGAAAAATTAGCTAGCCTATGTTCTATCCTACCTACCTACACATTTAGCCCAGATTAGATTGTTGGGATAAGAAATTACTCTACCCTAATGTTATTTACTCAATATTAAATAGTTTGATCAAATTTATTTGCTACCTAACCTATCTACTTGGCTAATATTAAACAGTTTAGCCAAGTCTTATTCACTAAACCTATCAACATAAATTCAAAGAGACTCAACCATGATTAAACTGTATGGATCAAGTCATTGTTATTGCATGGGGCTTTTATCCATTTTCTGTTATGCCCTCTTTTATTCTTTTTCTTTTCTTTCTTTTCTCTTTCTTTCTTTTCTTTCTTTTATTTTTCTTTTTGAAAATAATTTGCAAGAATAAAATATTATTTCCAACCAAACTACATCAAGAGTAAAAATATCTAGGTCACTAGTTGATCCTATGAAATATAGGGTTATAACACCGACCACCCGTCAAGCCCAACTACCCTCTCGGTTCTGAATTTCTTCCTCAACCTTTCCCCCTCAGCAGCCCCCTACACAACCTCTGCACCCTCCTTTCCCATTGCATCACCATGCTCTACAAGTCCATATATCCCTGTACCTTCCTAGCCTGCGCTTTGGAAGACATGTGGGACCAATTTCAAGGTCTTCATATTGAGTGTCGACGCATGGAGGATTGTTCAGATTCTAGACACCAGGAATTGCAACAGGAAAATCAAGCAATTCAGGATAATGTGGTCGAGGTTAAAAATCAAATGCAGCAACTGGAGCTTAGACATAATCAGGAATTGGCTATTTTACTCAGGGGAGTCAACTGCAACATGAGGCAGATAGGAGAACTCAATCAATGCGCAGGAAACCCCCATTAATAAGCCTTCTCAGCAGGCACAGATGAATCCTAGATTCCCTCAACTTTTCACTCGGTGGCAAGCAATGATAAACATGTTCCAATGGATCCTAGATTCTCTGATCGCGTCTGGGAAGGAGATAATCAAGGGGAATCATTCCAAGCAAAGGATAACTGTGCATCATACCGGGACGATCCAGGCTTACCCCACACTTAGCCTAGGTCCTCCATGAATTGTAAATTCTTATTTTTTATGAATAGCTTCATAGCCATTTTTGCATGGAAAGTTTTTAGTCCACACAGCACAATGGCTACTCTTCATTCTGGAATAAAAAGGCGTGTTTGTAATCACGACATTAGCAAAAGGATATAACCATGCAACCTATTCCTTTTTGTAATTCTAGCAATTTTTGATAATACATAAAAACACTCGTTCTGTTAAAAAAAAACAATGAATTTAGAAAATAAACACTCATAAAATAACCTGCAATCAATATCTAATGAATATTAGTGGTGGTTGTACTAAATTAATGTTTTTATTATATACAAGTCTGATTGTAAATTACAGACTGAATAAGAAGAACAGAGATGGAAATTTAAAGAATCTTAAAACAAAAAAATGAAAGAGAAGACAAGGCTTTGTTGAGAATGAGCCATGAATCCTTGAATTAATCCAGCATGCAAGAGGAAATTACAATGTCCCTATGGGATTCATACAAAAGACACAATCTTCCTGCTAAAATATCCTAACTTTATCCCCCCTTTACATCAAATATTTTTCTCCTTTTTATAAACAAATGACAATTTGTTTGATTTCCTTATTTTTGTGCATATTGAGCCTTTCCTCAAAAGTTGGAACCGTCTCCATGATCTGGCTCTTTTACATTTTTATTAACAAAGATTTCTTAGGAAAAATGACTATTTAGTATTATCCTTTCCTAAGAAATCTCAATCAAGATCATGGTATAAATTAGAAACCACATTTGAATTAGAACGTATATGAACACTCCTCTCCTTCGCATACATTTTGAAATTTTTTTATGACCAAGTCCAAACTATTTTTTTATAAAATTAAAATCATTTTTCATAATTAATAATCATTTATGTAGTATTTTGATTGGTTATGAAGATTTTTGATGTGTCATGGATGGAATTACATGTGTCATCATCTTTTCATGATTAATGATATTCAATTATTGAAAAATCTCAATCTTCTATGGGTGGTAAGATTTCATACACCACAACTTGATGTTAGCTAAAGTTTTCCTCGTGTTCTTAGATTTGAAATTTCACTAAATAGGTCCTTAGCTGTGTCAGATTACATGTGGAAGAGATTAACTTTGGCACCATTATGAAATTATTTTCTGCTTGTAGTCATCATACAGACATGTGTTGATTAGGTGTTGATTGCAGGGGGTTTGAGTGTGGTTATACTAACCACATATCCCGGGGGCCGCAATCAGTAGATGGGTGCCACGTCAAAAGGATTTTAAACATGGTATATTTTTGTGGCCCCCCTACCTTGTGTTATCCATCGAGAACGCGGAGGGGTTGCAATTAATTGTAAATCGTTGGATAAAAAAGGGATGGCGTGAACTGCATAGAACATGCATCTTAATATTTTATCATATAATAAAAAATTTAAAACAATTAAATAAATCTACTATAATAAGTCATTTTTATTAAAAAGTAAATTTATTTAATTTTATCCAAAATTCCTATGAATTTTGGATTTTATTTTAAATTTTAAATTTAAAATGTTTGTTATAAAAAATCGATTATGTTACTACAGGGTCTTCACTCTATGAACCTATGACATAGCATATGCATTCATGGGATGTTAAATAATACGCTTAATTTCATTATATATTAACAAATATCTCCCAAAATCCTTTTTTTGGATCCCCCTCCCAATACATCTTTTCAATAACAAAAACCCTTATTTTTACTAGATACCCCTTTTTATACACCCCAATATCTATAAATCCCTGGATACTTTGTATCCCCCCCTAATACCTACAATATATTGACCTTATTTTTCACAATTAAAAAACCCCCTTTATGAATGAACGCGATAAGATATTGGTCAACAAGGTGAAGCCACAGTGGCATGGATGCACCGCTATGCTAAATTTTATGAGATTTAAGCTTAGTGGTGTGCTTTGTTAAATGGAATGTGTTGGTTCTCCAGTTTTCCCAAAGCACCAACATGTTTTTTAGTGATGTGTTTTGTTTTATAACACACCTATAATGAGGCATCACAAAGGACACAACGTTATGTTTATTTTTAAAAAAATTGGGGTTCCCTTGTTTGAATAGTATTGGTGCATACTATTAGAGTTTACACACCGGTAACATTTCTTACTATGAATTTACTCACAGGATGCACTACTTTGGGGCAAGCCGAAGGGTTCAGGCACATCGCGTGGAATTGGAGAAAAAAAAATGTCCAAATTTCAAGACAAATTCAAATTTTAATCGAATGAAAATGAAAACACGAAGGTAATAAATAATTTACCTAGACTCTTATGTCCCGAGGAGGCATGGTTCCACCATTGAGAGGAAATGAAAATTTGTGGTAATTTCAAAAATTTGGAAATGTGTGGAATCTACTAGTGGAGCTATCGATCTCATTGTAGAGCATCGCGAATAGGGAGTCCTTAGAAGAAGAGTGAGAACTAGTAATTTCTTGAGAGTTTGGAAGCACATGATGAGGTATAATAATGAAAATCATTTTAGTAAATTGTTTTTATTTACCTACCTTGGTGCGCTTGATGACAAAAATATGCACCAGGTTGCAATGTTCAACGACATTTGAATGCTTTATTCGGTGATTTTTTTATTATAATGTATGACGACACTTAGAAAAATTTATGCACCAAGGTGTATGTTCCTTATAGGTGCATCGATAGAAAAACCTCTTCAAGAAACTCTATTCGCCTTCCTCAACTAACAACCTCTGCTATAAACAAAGAATGAATAAAAAATTTCCGAGAGGTTCCGTAAAAACCTCTACTAGAAGGTGTTCTCCTTGTTTTCCACAGAAAGATCATATATGGTGGTTCAAGGACTCATTGATGGATCTTGAGCCCTGCACACTACGTTTTTTACCTACTAAGAAAGTTTCATCACTTGAACTTGGTGTAAGTCTTCATACTGATACCTACTTATCAAAAAACCCTAATGTTGCTAATATTCCCATTGAGAGGTAAATGATACACTTCGGAGGTCAGGTGTGTGGTTTCAAAGTGTTTTTCATGGTTGAATATTTAATGTGAGTTCAAGTTGTTGTTTGTGGTCTTGGATGCATGAGTTCAAGGTGTTGTTTTGGTGCCTTAGACATATGATTTCAAGGTGTTGTTTTTCTTCCCTAGATGCATGAATTCAAGGTGTTTTTTGTGGCCTTGTCATGTGGTTGGGGATTTCAATGCCACTAGGTGGTTTTGAACCATTGGTATGTTTCCTAGGGTCTTGAAAACAATACAAACACGTTTTTTTTGCATCAACTAGGCCCCCCTTATCCGAGGTTTGGGGCTGATGTTGAGTATGTGTTATATTATTTGCATTATTGGTATCATGTATTGTACAATAATATGGGGAAAAGGGGATATATGGGGGGTATTGGGGGTTCAGGGGCTTGGGGGTGGAGCCCCCAAAAAATGATGTTTTGGGTAGTCTTTTGCATCTGTTTTTGGAGGTTTTTCCGCACACTATTTTTTCTTTTGGCGAAGTTGTAGAATATGGTATTTTACCCCATGGTTTTCTTATCTCGGTTAAGGAATAAGGTTGTAATATAATCTAGGTCAATCGATTAGTGGTTTTTGGATACCACTGGATCCTATATATTGTATTGTCAATAATGAATTTGTATGATGAATAAGAATTAGAGGTGTGGCTCTAAACATGTTTCTAGTTTTCCCAATTTGGGTTTCCAAGGTAAATATATGAGTATATGTGTGATTGCAATTGTTTTCTTTTATTTTTTTAAGAATATGTGTGTGCATTGCATTACTATAGAAGGTTTAAAAATTACTCGCGAGAGCCCCTGCCAAAATTTTTGGGGGGTTCATAAGGGGTTACAGGAGGTCACTTAACATGGATTTTGTGTTGGTGAGAATGTACACATGCTCCTAATAATGTGGATGCACATTCAAGAGAATGTGCACGTTCCTTCCATTTCAATTTTTTTAGAGCAAGAATGAAAACTCTATCATAATTGTTTGTTGAATTGGTTTCCTTAGATTTAGATTTGGGATGAAAAACCCAGTGGTTTGGTATGCAAATACATTGAAACCTCCATTTTTATGAATACCTCTCAATATATCTATTTTTGACATTAATTTTATATAGTCTACATAAATTTGTTGTCGATAAAACTATAGATATATATAGAGTCAACTATGGAGAATACAAATATATACTTTTTTTTTAAATATTGTTTACTACTTTACTCTAGTTTTTTCTTAACATATATCAAAATCCTAAAATACATCCATCTTTTATTTCTGCTATAACTTTTTACCGGCTTAATTTTTAAAATAAGTTATATGATGCACTAGAAGAGACCGAGATCTAAAATCTAAAAAAAAAATGTTTGATAATGTTAAAACCCTCATAGAGTGCACTAACGAAAGGTGTTACGATTTCAAGGATATATTGACTTTCATAATTTAAAAAAATATAAAATTAATTTTGTAAATTTTGAAAAAATACCCCACACTAGAACAATGGATTCTCTACAATTATACATTTTTTTAAAGGAAATTTCATCGTTAAGGTACTCAACACATGCACTAACTAAGACATATACATTATATTTTTCTTGAAAAATAGCACACCACTCTTAGAAAAACTCAAGTACATAGTTATTCACAATTTCTATAAATAAAAATTATACATTTAAAAAATTAATTCAATTTCCTATATTTCATCTTTTTACACAATATTCAAATTCATTATAAAAGTACCTTGAATAATCCCTCTGAGTTAATATATTGTTGTTTTTCCATGTTTGCATTGCTCGCTCTGAGTTAATATATTGTTGTTTTCCATGTTTTCATTGCCACTAACACATCATGAGAGACCATCATTATCTTGCAGCCACCCATGTGTTGAATTTATGATTTTTTTGGCTTTGACATTGGATGTCTTGGAGAATAGTTTAGGCTTTGATATTGGAAGTGATAAATATTAGAGAATATTAATCTTAGATAATATTTTAGAATCTTCTAAGTTTGTTTGAACAAATTATCTACATGTTAAAAGAAATTTGAGTTGGAAATCTTTTCACATGTAATGTTGGTGATTAAATTGTTGATAATAAAAACTATTTTATCATAGTTATTTACTATATGGAATTTTCCATTTGCAATCAAGATCAACATAAAAGTTCATTGATGTCCTTGTCCTTTTTGCAAGGTAACCCCTTCTTCCTATTGTTTTTTCAAGTCATTGTTATGTGCAATTAAGATATAAAATTGTTGGTGTAATTTTTACTAAGTAACCTCTTCTTATTGCTTATAAGTTTATATATGTGTGTGTGTGTGTGTGGAAATTTCTAACAATAATAACGTCATTCATTTGTAAACTTAAAATCATATCCTACATGTCAAATTTATTACTTACAAATAATCAATCCTCTTCACATTGTGGGGATTGGTGGTCTCAGAATATTTTGTAACTTTTTTTTACACACTTTAAAGCCAAATTATTGAAAATGGTTCTAGACCAAAATAATTCTATAAATGTTGTTAATGATAATCTTTTCTCAACCATTAAGTTCTTGTTCTTTATATTTCTCTTAGATTATTGCGGGGTTAAACATATGCATTATTATTTCCTAACATTAAATTGTCAACCAGGGAATTGTAGACTTAGAGGTGCAAGCACAGGAAATGCGTGATTTGAGCCTAGTCTAGCCTATTGTCGAAAAACCACTCATTGAATTGACAGGAAATAAACTAATCCCCTTGGAATGAAGCCCATCTCGGGGAGGTCATATCTCACGAGTTAGACCTTTAATCTTTCCTTTGGTGATTGAAGCTATGTAAAATTAAACTGCAAGGAATACAAATGTATGTTAAATAAAACCAAGTACAGGAGTAAAGTGAAAGAAATTTAAACTATGGGAAAACCAAATCACAATGAAAACAAACTAATAATAATCAATAAGTGAAGTTAATTTAAAGTTGGATCTCAAGAACAATTATTCAAATGGTTAAAAGTATCAACAAAAATAAGAGTGGACTCTACAGAAAATGCATAAAAGAATAATGAATATATGATTAAGGACAAGATTGGAAAATGATAAATGCACTCTTTTATTTTCACTCGAATTGCGGATTTGACAATTTCACATAAATAATAAAAAAAATAAGAGTGTAAGAAGATGGTGTAATGGTATTATAATAATTCATTGTATATTGTGATATTGAATTTTTAAGCATAATTTTACAAATGAATGTCAATGAATGGAATGGTAATGAGACACTTCAATATCCAATATCTTAATTATTCAAATCTGGGTGCAATTGGTCAAAGAAGATTTGTATTTTTAATGGAATGTTGAGTATAAAGAAATCAATTTCTTATGCATTTATAAAGATGCATTAAAAAAAACAATGGCAGAAACTAAGAAATCAATTTTGATGAATGCACATGCTTGATTCTTATTGATTCCTTACAAAAGAAATGAAAACGCAACTTTATGTATGAAAGGTTTATTTTGTTTTATTTTTAGAAACACACATAAAAGACAATCTAAAAACTAATGAAATTGTTGCCAACTAGGCGAATTTATGATGTGATCTGAGGAATGAAAGCATGGCTAAGAGACTGGGTGAAATCATAGTGGGGTGAAGGCATTGTGATGAAATTGCAATGAATCTGATAGGAGGTGTGACTGTGTTTTAAAGGAGATTTAGAAAATTAAAAGTATGCAATATTGATATTAAAACCTAATTTACAGCACACTATTATCATGGTTTGGGGTGATTTAATATGTGTATACTCTATAATCAGTTTGCACAATGGATTGAATCGTTGGTTATAATTTCTAGTAATTGAAAGAACATGTTTATGGTGGAATGAGAAAATAATGTTAAATGCAATTATAGAAACAAAACACCATTACACCAACTGAATAATCATTCCTGAGTATGTGATAATATGAACATATGAAGTTGAAAATAAAATTGCAGCTCTACAAAAAGTTGAATGCAGATCAACAAGATTTTAAATAACAACTAAACTAGAAATGAAATTTAAACAAAATAAACACAAGTAATCTAATCTATGAGAGTAAAAGAGGATACCAAGGTATTACTCAGAATGGGGGGCCCTTCCCATGTTGAATAACCTTTCTTAAAATAAAATCATCTCAAGTGAAGAAGATGCACAGTGAATCAACAACAATCAATTCTCCATTTTGATCAAAGACTATGTTTACAAAATGAGCTTTCGCATGCTTGTTCTTTACAAAGAATCAATTACAAAGGATGATATTGATAATGATGGATACCCTTATCATCCCTATAAGGCTCTTATTTATACATGAAATCCATGGAGAAATGGATAAAGCCAAACCCCCAAACTCAGAAAACCAAATTTGATAATTTAGGTAAAAATCACAAAATCTGAGTTTTACAGTGATTTGGGCAAATTCAAATTAGAGATCCACCCATATCTTCCAAAACTAATTCGAATTTTGAAAAAGTGCTCCACCTTCTAGCCAAAACCCATATCTTAGTATTTTTAAATCTGTCTTCATCTACATGGAAATCAAGGCGCAAGTTGGTACCATAATTCTGTAGGATGTTGGTACCAGAATTCTATAGAACCTTCTTAGTACCAGATTGAAGTACCGGACTAGATTGGAGTTAACATGTTTCTTAGAGACAAACACATTAGTAAACCATTATTGATAAAACCATGCTAGAAACATATTTAATCATTCAAAATACAAGAAATCATTAATAATTAACCACATGGTAAAATGAATACATTTTAGTGAAAATTGATAATATAATGATTATAAAATATGTAATAAGTACATATCATGGCTTATAAATGATGATTTTATATGATAAAAAATATAGCATATTTAAATCTGAACAATTATTTTGTAAACTTAAAATCATATCCTACATATCAAATTTATTACTTACAAATAATCAATCTTCTTTACATTTTGGGAATAGATGATTAAATATATTATTTTTTTTTTACATTTTAAAACTAAATTTTAAAATGATTGAATATTGTTCTATGCCAAAATAATTCTATAATCATATCCTACATATCAAATTTATTACTTGCAAATAATCAATCTTCATTCACATTTTGGGAATAGATGATCAAATATATTATTTTTTTTCACATTTTAAAACTAAATTTTAAAATTATTGAATATTTTTCTATACCAAAATAATTCTATAAATGTTGTTAAGCTTAAACTTTTCTCAACCATTAAGTTCTCGTTCTTTATATTTCTCTTAGATGTTTAAGTGCATATGTTTAAGACATTGATTTACTAAAGTAAAAGAAATATAATGCTTATTCGTTGAATTCATAATATATTTTTATGAATTTTTGGTGCTAGTTTTGAAATTTATATTTTTTTCACACTTTTTCATATTTTTGACTTTAAGTATTTTTTTTTAAGTTTTTTTTCTCTGTTTTCAAATTAATGATATGGATTATTAATAATAAAGTATTTAGGATAAAGATTCTACGAAATGATGATTTTTTGGGGGATATTTTTTGGAAATCCAGTAATAAATTATTGGGTTTCTAGATTTGAGTGATTATTTTGGGAGAATTAGAATGTCCTTTTTCAACATATATTCAAAAATAGATTTTGAACAACAAAAAATAATGATTCATATAAATTTATATCACTAAATTAAAAAAAACATTTATTAGAACAGCAAACCAACACCATAATAAAGTAAATTTAATAAACATAATATGATAATATTAATAAAAAATATTTACAAAATTATTACTATTAAAATTAAAATAAGTATCTATTGGATTGTATTTATATATAAATGTATTTAATATAAAATATATTTAATATTATTGCAATACAATTAGTTGTATAAGAAGAGAATCCTTGGAGGTTTCTCTTTGAAGTGGGATAATTCTCTTTATCAATATAATTATTACATTTAATTATATTCGTATTGTTTTATATATTATATTTATTCTTGGTTAATAAGATCCTAACATTTATATTATTTTTTTTAAATTAGTAACAAGATATTAAATTTGGGAACCAAAGTCTTATGATCAAAGATTGACCAGGTTGCTCCAACCAACATACCACAAACATTTTTTTGATATATAATAGATACATCTATGACGAATAAAGGGATAAACTCATTAACACTCTCGATTGTTTGGCAAGTAAATATGTGAGAAACATAAACATAATAAAAATGAAGCCGAGGGATTCACAAACCCGGTAGATCCAAATTACAATAGTATTCACGGATTTTATATAAGCCCCTGTAAAGTAGTGTTATAATACCCATTAGGAAATATTCTAAAACCAACAACCAGTCAATTTGTCGAGACTACAGAAAATATGAATCCAGCAATGAGGGAACACCCGCGGGCAGAGACTCAAATCAGCCATAAAAGTGTTAAAACAAAGGGCATATGAAATCGTGTTGATTTCTCAGATCTCTCACATAGATCTACTGATATCTTTGATCTCAATGGTCTTATTCACTATCTATGTCAGCTTTTGGAATTACAAAAAAAAATCCAGGTCAAAGACGACTGGCTCACCACCGTTGGCCTACAAGTTCAGGGTTTTCGCAATTAAAGAATTTCTTTCAACGGGGGAGTGTAGTTTTGCATTGGAAGATATTATTCCATATCAAGAGTCTAGCAAAGCAACACAAATGGTTTCCAGTGTTTTTAAGGGAATAGGGGAGGCACACTAGGCCACCTCAGGTCTCCTTATGGTTTCAGTTACCTTGGAAAAATTTGAAAATCTTGATGAGAACCAGAATGAATGCCTGCATAGGTTGTCACGACATGGAAACAAGCTTAGAGAGCTGCCTAAATTGAGGGTAGACATGAAATATTTAACCAAAGAAACAATTCAAGGATGTGGGTTAATTTTGACTTGGTTATAGAGTCATTGATTAGGTCAATGTTGGGTTTATCGTCAATGATTTATGTAACCAGTGGTGTTTGTCCATGGTATTTGATGTGATTATTTGCATGTAGTTGCATGGCTATGCATGTCCATGTATGGCTTGGCATGATTATTTTCACTCTATACATTTCTTTGCATGGCTATCTTGATGCCATGCATGTCTTCCCATGACTATTTCCACTCCATGCATGTCTCTGCATGATTATCTTGAGGTCACTCATGTTTTTGCATTGTAATCTAATTCTATAAAAGAATTAGGGATTTCACTGATGAAGCTCATTTAATGGCTTGAGATACTCCATTGTAACAAGCCTCAAGTGGTAGGTGTTGGCATGGCTTGGTTAGTTTGGCCCAGGTTAATAGATATTTATAATGATATTTATTGAGGTGTTGGTTCTCTAGCTTAAGGGTTTCCACGATAAATATTGAATCTATGTGCATGGTTTCTTGTTGTGTTATTTTTCTCTTAGTTTTTAACATGGTATCACACTTGAGCAAACCTGAACTCTCGAACTAGAGTGGTTTGATGTTGAGATGCATGCTTATGAAATTGTTGGTAAAGTGAGTGACCTGTGGAAGAGAGATATGCACACAAATTGAAGTGATGGTTCATGGGGCTATGAACCATGGTGAATGACACATAGAAATAGAGCATAGGTAGATGCTAATTAAAAATGAAGTACTCAATGAATGAATTATTTTCCCCACTATATTTGGAGTAGGAGGGATGCTCGTAAAGAAGTTGGTAAATGATTCTTGTATCATTTTCTTGGGAATACACTGGATTGATGTGGAGCATAGACAAAAGTCCATTAAGGAAGAAGTATTATGTGAACTAGTGCTTTGGCTCACTATATTTGGAGCAAGGAGGGATGCTAGTAAATTGGTAAAATCCTTTACAACGGAAACATCCATGAGGCAAGGATAATCGATATTCTTATTGATCGAGGGAGAATTACAACAGCTAAACACATGCTTACAAACCTCACACACTCACAACAACTAAACACATGCTTACAAACCTCACACACTCTTCCCACACACTGTTGTCCTTTGTCTCTATGGGTATGCATAGATATATAACATCTATCACATAGTTACACAAAATGATCACAAACTGATCAAACAATTACACAAACTAATAACTTTAGTGTGCATGCATGCATATTCTACTTTTAGGTGATTTGGTTCAACTAACCCCAGAATACTAACTAACTCCATAATACTGGAGTTAACAAATCTGATCCACATGGGAAATTGGTTGGCATGTTTCAATAGAATTTTCCCATCATATTTGATGTGAGTCTTTGCATATAGTTGCATGCCTATCTTTGCACCATGCATGTCTTTGCATGGCTATGCATATCCATACATGTCTTCACATGCCTATCTTCACTCCATGCATATTTTTGCATGAGTGTATAGAGGACATGCATATCTCTGTGTGGCTATCTCGAGATCATACATGTTTTTTAATCCAATTTTAGTAAAATAATTAGAATTGTAATTTTTGAAGTCTATTTAATAGTTTTTATAAGAAGCTTGGTAGATAAATATTAACTCTATATACATGCTTTCTTGTTGTAGTATTTCTTTATTAATTTTTAACCATTCTCATATAAAAAATTCCAGATTTTCTAAATAAATATTAACTCTATTTACCTGCTTTCTTGTTTCTTGTTGTGCATTTTTTTCTCAATTTTGAACCGTACTCATATAAAACTTCCAAACCGTACTCATATAAAAACTTCCAAATTTGATAGGTTTTTTCATGTCCATGGAAAATAAAAAAACTTGTTGAATTTCAACAAAAGTTATAATGAAGGTACAATCACATCACAAATGTATTAAGAAAAAAGCTTGTTGAATTTCAACAAAGGTTATAATGAAGGTGCAATCATATCACAAATGTATTAAGAAAATGTACTTGCGATGCCCTTGATGGGAGGAAGGTGCATCCGCGAAAGCCAATGACGTGAGTATATTGCAGATGTAGTTGGAATTGAACAACTAGTGAAAATAGTTATTCTAATTCTAGATTGCAAAAGTGAAAATAATATAAGAGCATTGATTTTGCGGTTGGATTCTCCAATAATTTAAATTTAAATTTAAAATTAAATTATGGAAAAAATTACATTTAAATTATATAAGAAGTAAATATTTACCATATTTAATAAAAGGAATATAAACATTCTAAAGTTATATAATTTGATAATACTGAAATAATTTTAATTTATAATTAAATTATGGAAACAATTGTATTTAAATTCTATAAGAAGTAAATATTTATAATATTTAATAAAAAAAAATATAAGCATTCTAAAGTTATATAGTTTGATAATATGGAAATAACTTTTAAATATATAGTAGCAAATATTTATATTAAAATAATTGGGGAAAAAATATTGGTACATTTGTTGATGATAAAGTGTTTATGTTATATATGTTATATGTTACTGGTTCAAAAAATCCAATCATATTAAAGGTTGATGTGTAGGGTACTAACAAACTAACAAACCAAAAAAAAAAATTAAAATAGATACAATTCAAAACTTATTATTCATATATTATCATTAAAATAACAACAATATCAAAGAGAAATCCACTTCTTTAAAATTATTCATATAACTAAAGTAGACTTTCCATCCCTATTAATAGTTTTTTTTACAATAGAATTGCATTTTAACTCATGATGTTGGTAAACTCAAATAATTTTAAAAATTAACTTATATAATAATGATGAGTGGTAATTATATATTTTAGTTTGTATTTGAAATGGTGATATTAGTTCACTCAAATAATTTTAAAAATTACACATTTTAATAATAATAATAATCTATTTTTAAGGTCAAAATCATACACTTATATAAAATTACTAAACCATATATAAAAGTAAAATATAAAATAACTTATACATGATTTATTAATAAAAAGATTTAATTTATAAGAAATCTAAAATATTAACTATAAAATGGTTAATACATAATCTACCTTGAAAAATAATTATAAAATCTACAATGATTAAATGAACTATAAAACTATTAAAAATATAATATCATATGAATTATACTAGCAACAACCACATTAAGTAAAAAGTGGTTGATATACGCCGATCGGCCCCATTTTCCACTTTTTTTTAATTAA
>SNQJ01S0179738.1:5321-19493 GCA_010110895.2 Picea sitchensis | reverse complement strand
GGCTTAACAATTAAGGCCAAAACCACATTGAAGAAGAACCAGTCTAAGATAGCTCCAACTTATGGAATCGTAATCTTTTTTCAGATCAATTTTAAGGATCAATGCTTGAAGTTTCTTTTCTATGATGTTGTGTATGCATTCCTAAGCCGATCCAATTGCATCAGTGATTTGTCTTCCTTTTGAATAATCGAATTGTTCTTTTGAAATAGAACGGGACAAGATGGGCCTAATACGATTAGCTATAAGTTTAGAAATGATCTTATAACAGAGATTGCAGAGTGCAATCGGACGAAAATTACTAAAAGATATCGGCCCATTCAGTTTAGGAATCAGAGTTAAAAATGTAGAGTTGATATATCTGTTCACCGAACCAGTTAATCTGGTTTCTTCAACTGCCTCTAATAAGTCATCAACAAAAAGCTCAAAATGTTGTAAGTAGAACTCCACTGACCACCCGTCAGGACCAGGACTCTTGTCCTTGGTGAAGCCCCGGAGGATGTCCAGGATTTCATTTTTTGTACAGGGGATTTCCAAAAGATGAATCTCCTCTTTAGTAGTCATTCTTGGGTAAAGTCGAACTGATGCAATTTGATCAACAATAGAATTATTAGTTTCTTTATAAAAAGTGTCGAAATGTCTCATTGCTTCTCTTTTAATTCCGTCCTGTCCAGTATGAAGCTGATTTGAATAATCTTTAAATTCCCAAAGATGCTTTTTATTCCTTCTGAAACTGGCAAACTTATGAAAATAGGCAGTATTCTTATCTCCTGAATGAATCCAAGTAGCCCGGCTTTTAAGTCTCCAAAGATCCTCTTCTGCCTTCAGAATTGTTTTTCTTTCCACTTCGAGTTCTATCAGCCGGGGATTGAGCTCTACATTTGAACTGTGTTCTTGACTTTCATTTGTGAGCCGAATTAATTCATCTTCAATGCTATCCAAGAGAAGGTGTTCCTTTTTCTTTTGGTCTGTAATCCACTTTTTGACTTTTGATTTTAGAAAGATGAGTTTTCGAACCAGTCTACTCTGAGCCCCTTCTCCTGGAGAACTCGGTCTGTTTATCCAAACATCTCTGACAAAATTGTTGAAGTGCTCATCTTTCAAGTGAGTCGAATTAAATTTAAAAGGAAATGCAACTAGGCAATGCCAAAATCTAGTTGGAAAATCACAGGAGCATGGTCATAGATGTAGGGTAATTCGACCCATGATCGAAAGCAAGTAGAGTAGTAGAACAAAGAATCCGGTCCAGTCTTTTTTGAATACTTTATGTGCCTAGTCTGTCGTTGTGCCAAGTAGGCACCAATTCAGGTGGCTTGACGTCCACTAAGTGATGATACAAAAACAAATCTCTGAAGTAGGTTGCCTGTGGGTCCAAAAGTGCTTTCTTTCCCCAAATTTCATCCAAGCCAGTAGAAAAATTTAGATCACCTGCAATGATAAGGTTGTTAAGATCTAGTAAACCCTTTGCTTCCATAAGACCCCAAAATTGTCTTCGACCTGTATTTGGCCCATAAACATTGATCAAGTTAAAGCTTCTTTTATCTGGTAAGTGAAAACCTGATAAGAGAATGTCGTCTGCACAATGAAAAGATAAGAGATCAAGTATGTTTGGGTTCCAAGACACCAGAAGTCCACCAGACTTCCCCACCGAGCTCACAGCACTAAACATCCAGCTAGGACGAAGTGGAAGTAAAAAATTCCTTGCCTTTTCATCATCAACGAGGGTCTCTTGCAAAAAAATAATATTAGGTTTAATGGTAGAAAGAAGTCTGTGCATGGAGGCCAGTTTGAGGGTACCTCCCACCCCTCTAATATTCAAAGAGAGCAGGATCATGGATGACCATGAGCCATGGCTTTAACTCTAAGCACCCTCGTGGGCATTTTTCAAATCACATGTAAAATCAGAATCTATTTTTACATTAAAAATAAAGAATTCAACAATCTAAAATTTCAATTTCATTTTCCATAAAGATAGATTTTATGGTTAGATTGATTTCACTGATGGCAAATTAAAAATGTCAAAATCACATAACATTTAACCTTCTTCATTGATTTGCTTGTAGTTGTCATAGAGATAAAGTAAGATAGGATACCAACATCACAACCATTGATATTTGCTATTGGTGATTCATCATCAAGCTTGAACAATGCAATTAGAGTTTTATTAGTTACTTAAGACCCAATGGATTCCAACTCAATGCATCCAAAAAATGAGTTGAGTTACTAACTATCAAAATTATTGATTGTTGTCAAAGTTAATAAAATATGATTAAATTTGTACTAACATCAATATGGATATGTATCTTAACTCCAAATCTATAAAGCACAAAATCTATAAATCAAAACTAGGTTTCACCTTGAGGGATTGGGACCCTTACAACACTAAATAAATCTAAAATTAAGATGGATCTAAACCGATCAATATATATTTCATTAACATGTTATTTTGAATAAACTTAAAAATCATTATACGTCACCATGCATCCAAGGAGGGATTTACAACACTTGGTGATGAGGTGTAGCCAAACCAGAATAGGAGGTGGGAACGAGAGATTTTGAACCTTCAAAGCTCAACTATGGCAGAACATGCAACTTCCTTGGGGGACGGGGTCCTATCAAACTGATAGTTTAGTGTTGGCCTGGGAGGTTTCAGACTTTGATTGGGGTCGTCGTTATAGGTATCCCGACTTAGGAGGTGGCAATATTTTTTCATCAGAGTCTAGGTCCTTGCTCTTTGGGAGCTATGTTTCTTGCTTTGTTGGACTTGAGCATTGGTTCTAGTTATTTCTTTAGTAACTCTGACCAGTGCATTAGAGGTTAGCAATGTTTTGCTCTTCCTTTTGTCAGGTATTAGTATTTTAGCAGTGGTTATATCCTTGACTTTAGCGATAGGTACTTTCTTCTAAGCTCTATCTGTCAACTCGGTGCTTGATTATTGAGCCTTAGCTTCATTGATTAGTGGGACCCTGGTTTTTTGTTTTGTCGCTGGTAGTGCAGGACTCTCCATGCCTCGAGTTTTGGTTTAAGAATGTTCCTTAAGTGCTTGTCAGATTCATTGTCACCTAGCCAGGAGGTGTTCAGCCGGGGTTGGACGTTTTGTGGTGAGTCATTTACTACCAGGGCCTGCTCCATTATGGATGTTGAAGTTATCACCTTCATGGGGGCGGCTGATGAATCCATCTAGAGGAGGGAAGGCCTCTTCTCCTCGTCGGGCGCGTTGGGTATTAAGTCGTGCATTAATATCACACAGGGGAGTGAAAAGACATCACTTCTCCCTCCTTCCACGGTAAAACATAGGAAGCCTTATGTTGTCCGGCCTTTTGTTGGAGTCGATACGAGACCATCGTTTCTCTCTTAGTCTGTTATACCTTCTATTGTTCCAATGGAGACGTCGCGTGCTTCAGGGAGGGAAAAGGGAGGTCTAGCCTCAGGTTTGAGTGACAGAGGAAGGCATTATACAGGTTTTGGTAGAACTAAACACTAGATCTCAAACCGAAACAAGAGAAAGTTGATGCTCGAGGAGGACGTCGGTCTCGCAGACACTGTCAGTATGGCACTCTGTGTTTTAGTGGGGAGGTTCTCGTATCGTGCTCGATGCACTCTGCCACTAGTAGAGTGGGTTCACACTACTTGTCTCCCACTGCTGGGTTACCTACCGGAGATAGCTTATCTGACTAAAGGATGGTTTGGTTTTTGGTTTAAAAAGGTCGAGGATACTGCAACCATTTTGGAGAAACCATGGATTTTTTACGGTGCCAACCTCATGGTGAAGCGTTGAACGGTGATTTTTTATCCGGCTTTAGACATTTCTGGGTTTTACTACCCGGGCCGCCCTTGCATCTGTAATATGTGAAGGCCTTAGAAGCTATCGAGAATGCACTTGGAAAGTTCATTATGGTGGATAAAGTGGCACTTGCGGCCTCAGATAAAAGGATAGGCAGGGTCCTGGTGGAAATTGACATTCATGCTGGACTGCCAGAGTCCTTAGAAATCTTTTGGAGAGGACACCATTTAGTACAATGTTTGGACTATTTGGGTATACCTTTTAGGTGTTCTATGTGTTATCAGACTGTTCATCTAAGGCAGGATTGTCATGGATTTGTTGTGGAGGAGGTCTCTGAGGGGACTATGTTGGATAGGTCTATGCGACAAGAGTCGTCGGGAGTGGACTTCGCTCGGCCTAACGCATCCAATGATGATGAACTAGTTACTATCCAGTCAGACTGGTCGGACACCATCATGGGTAAGCTATAATCTATTTGTCTTACTCTGTACTCTTATTTATCTTCGTGGGAAAGATGGAGTTGGACTCTTCTAGTCTTTGCAGAGAGGGTGGCATTATGTTGGTTGCTTCTATTCCTGCTCGGGTCTTACCGATTGATACTACCATTGAACCTGTTCCATGTACTTGGGTTAGGGGGGAACCTTGACCTGACTGTATTGAGGACTCTAGGGATGCTAGGGTTTGGTCCTTAGGTCCAGAGGGGTAGTGTTTACCCTGGACAAAAAAGTCATATGTTGGGGTGGATTCTACGCGCGAGACACCTGTGCATTCTAATGGGTCGGGTGATGTTAGTATACTTCTAGGTTGCAGGGAATCAAAGATGGAGGATAGTGCCATTAGGGAAGTACTTGAGACTCTAATCCCCTCCTATAGAGAATCCCTCACACCAGTTCAGTTACCTACTTATTTGGGGAGGACTGTCTTTCACAAAATTTTTCCAAAAGAGGATTTTGATCTAGCAGAGTCCAAGGGGGGATTTTCCAGGGATGGAATATACTTGGTCTAGGGGACCGGGGATGGAAATATCTCCTATAAAAACTCATAGTGCTAGAAAGCGGAAGAAGGAACTGTTTCTTTGATCTGTCGAGTCACTCTTGCCTTTTAATTTTGATTATGGGGTGCTTAGAGGCATGAAATCCCTTATGAGAGAGAAGCCATGATTTTACTCTCTCTAAACATTAGAGGGGTTGGGGGGACCCTCCCTGCGAAGACTACTCCGGAGGACCTCTCTGGATATTATCTTTTTGAAAGAAACATTGGTGGAAGGAAGTAAGGCAAGGACCTTTATGAATTCTTTTCTCCCTACGTGGCTATCATGTGTTGTTAGCTCTATTGAAACTTCGGGGGGTTTAATAGTGATGTGGGATCCTTCAAAGTTTGATATTTCTCCTTTCTTGTGATGTGGTGGTATCCTGTTAACAGGTCCATGCCTAGAGCTAAGTTTGTTGATTACCTTGCTAAATGTGTATGGTCCTTGCTTGGATAGAAAATGCTTCTGGGAAAAGGTTGCGGCAAGAGGTCTTATGGATCGTAGAAATATTATTTTGGTCGGTGGTTTAAATTTCACCTGCGATGTTGGGGAGATGTGGGGAGATTATGCACATGTAGACTCGTTATCATACTTCTTTAAAGATTTGTTTAATGGTTTCAGATTGGTTGATATTGTTCCGGATGTGATGGTACTGACCTGGAGGAATGGCAGAGGGGGATTTGTGAGTATATAAAAAAGATTGGACTGGGTTTTGTGGCCAAATATCTGATTGGTGGTGTTAGTAGGTGCAAATCATGGGTGGATTTCCCCTATCTATCAGACCATGCTCTTGTTTTTTTAAGATTAGATCGTTATCAATTACCGACGAATTATCTGTTCAAATTCAATGCTAGCTGGTTAATTGAAATTGAAGTTGCAACATTAGTTAGCGAAGTCTGGAAGGACCCTGCTTTTCTGGTGGAAAGAGATGTACAACAAAGATTGGTTCAAAAGATGAAGAGCTTAAAAGTTCGTTTAAAAGAGTGGGTTAAAGTCTTTAATTTAAAACGTGAAGAAAGATTAATCTGTATTGAGGGGCTCTTAAGAGATCATATATAGGAAGCGACACTGGAGGATCGAAGCAGAGATAGGGATACTCAGATCAAACTTTTGGAGGAAGAACGAGAAAAAATATTTCTTGTAGAGGAAGAAAAGTGGCGTCTTAGAAGAAGAGCTATCTCGATTAAGAGTGGGGATAAAAACATGAAATTATTCCATGCTTTTGCGAGTCACAGAAGGAACAAGAATCATATATGGGAAATTAGCGATGAAAGAGGAGAAATCCATACTGGGCAGGAAGCTATAAAAAAAGAAGCAGTCGGGTACTTTAAAAAATTCTACCAGGAATCAGATTGTGTAGTTATAAATGAACAAGTTGATACTATAAGTCTTTATGGAGGCTTTGTAAAGGTTGATGAAGCAATGCTTATAGATGGCATGTGCACGAAGATAGAACTATTGGAGGTGCTCAAGTCCTTTTCCAAAGACAAGAGCATGGGGCCCAACGGTTGGACTGTGGAGTTCTTTTTATATTTCTTTGAATTGGTTGGTGATGATCTATTGGAGGTGGTGGAGGATTCTAGGACTACGGGTNATGGTGATGATCTATTGGAGGTGGTGGAGGATTCTAGGACTACGGGTACAATGAAAAAGGCTCTAAATGCAACTTTTATAATACTTATCCCAAAAGTAAATAATCCAAAGTCCTTTGGTGATTATAGACTTATAGCCCTGCGTAATTTATGTTATAAGATGATATCCAAGATCATCGCAAACATGATAAAGCCTTTATTATCTCGCTTGTTGTCGGAGGAACAATTAGGTTTCCTTAAAGGCATACAGATCTTGGATGCGATAGGCATGGCTCAAGAATGCTTGCACAGTATTAAGGTTAAAAAGTCAAAAGCTTTGGTTTTAAAATTGGATCTAAAAAAATCTTATGACTATATCAATTGGGATTTTTTACGATTGACTTTAATTCAATCAGGCTTTAGTATCCATTTCACAAATTGGATCTTAAGTTGTGTGACCAATGAAAACTTCTATGTCCTCATTAATGGGGAGAGTCTTCACATTTATTTCAGAGTGGAAGAGGGTTGCGACAAGGTTGCCCATTATCACCTTTGCTTCTCATTCTTGTCATGGAAGGACTTAGCCTGTTATTAAAGAAGGGAAAGGAGGAAGGGAAATTTTCAGGGGTTAAGGTTTCCAGATTAGTTAAGATATTGCATGTGTTTTTTGTCGATGATGTGCTTATTATGACAAAAGCGAACACAGAAGAGTGGTTGGAGGTTAAAAATATTTTATTGTTATTCTGTAGTGCCTCGGGATTGCTAATCAACTGGTCAAAGTCTATTTTTTACCATGCTGGAATCCATGGAGAGACTTTAGGTTTCTTTAAGAATATCTTTCCTCACACTTTTGAGGATATTGCTAAGGGATTTAGATATCCGAGATATTTCCTGAAGATCGATGCATATAGGAATGTGGATTGGAAGTGGCTCCTTACAAAGATTGAAACAAGGATTAGGGTGTGGTATAATAGATGGTTGTCGTTGGGTGTCTGCTTCACATTGATTAAATCTGTACTTGAAGGGAAACCGGTGTACTGGATGGCATTGGTGGCCATTCCACATTCAATTCTGGAAAATATAAGAAAACTTATGTTCAGTTTTCTTTGGTCGGGCGATGGTGGGAAAAATAATATGCACCTTTGTAGCTGGGATATGATAGCAAGACCCAAACATCTGGGAGGTTGGGGAATAAGAAATATTTTTCTCTTCAATAGTGCTTTGGCTGCAAATTCCTTATGGAGAGGTTTGATGAAAAAGGGCATCTGGAACAAGGTGTTCAAAGATAAGTATTTCCCTCACTATTCGGTAAACACTTGGTTCAGAACGACCCAAGCTATAGCGCCATCTGCATCCCATACTTGGAAGAACCTTTTGAAGTCCTTGTATTTGATTACCCACTAGCTTAGCTGGAGGCCAGTGTCGGGTCATTCAGTTTTACTCGAATTGGACTGTATCTTAGCTCTGGGGTTGTCTTCCTTCTTATCACGCCCTCTTATTTCTGAACTAAATAGAAACAATTTGTATTATCTCTGCCAGGTTGTAGGTGAAGGTAGAACGGGTTTTATATCCGATCCTTAGAAAACTAGTGAGGAGATTGGCCTAAGTGGGATTGAGGAAGTGGAATGGGATGTCTATTGCAGGGATCTGGCGAGTGTAGGGGTGCAGTTATAGAATACAGAAGACTTGCTTATTTGGACTGGGGGTGACAACTCAAGCAATATTACTCTGAAAAATATTTATCGTGCCCTTGCAAAAAAGAAGTGGCAAGTAAATTTTGGGGGATGGCGTAAACACTTGTGGAAGTGGGATTTGGCACTAAAAATAATTTTTTTTACTTGGTTGGCCATTGAAGATAAAATATTGACCTAAGATACTCTACAAAGAAAAGGGTGTTAGGATATTTAGTCACTTAGCAGTTAGTTAAGATCTACTTGGTCTAATGTGTCGTTAGGTAGAAGTGTGTTTCTTAGTGTATTTCTTTAGTATGCATTAGTATGCATTTGTAGTTAGGAAATCCAACGGTCACGATATGTTCCCGACATAGAGTGATCAAATGGTTCATACTCTCCTCAATCTTAATGGCCATTGATCCGTGGCTTAACACCTGATTGGTCCATGATCTCTATTTAAAGAGCATGGAGGGTCATTTTCCAATGATCGATTGTGAGAAACTCTCTTGTAAAATCTCTCTGTAATCTTTTTCTTTTGCATTAATAAACTGCTCCAAGTGGCCGCGTTGGCTAGGGCCGTGGATGTTTCCCCGTAGGGGTTTTGCCACGTGAAAACATCGATGTGTTGATCTTTGAACTGGTTATGTGAGTGGTTACTGAAGGTGTTCATCCTCTATTGGAATACCTGTGTTTTTGAACATGGTATCAGAGCCTGTTTGAAGATCCGCTCTTGTTGTAGATCGAGATCGTAAAGCCAATTTGCCTCGTATCCATTTTCTGTCATTTCCATACATTTTTGGGCTAAGAGGACTGTTCCATTGCGTTCGGAGCACTCAATTCATTCAGGAACACCTTTCGTTTCACTCGAAAAGGTTTCTGTTTGCCCAATATACTGCCATTACAGTTAGATCTAGAGGTATAAAGCTTGAATACGCATTGTTTTTAAAATTTTTGCATAATAGTGTTTTGGTTTTATTTCGGTTTTGTATTATTTATTTCCGGGTTGCTACTCTTTTAGATCTACGTATTCTCTTTTCCTTGCATCTTGTGCGATCTCGGAAAATCAGAAACATATAGGAAAAGGTGCATCTTCCGGGTAAGCTAACCGAGATCTAATCCTTGTTGTCATCGAGAAGCAAAAAAATTTTCTTGTGTGAAAAGAGTTTTTTTTTAGCACGCTCTCCAAGGTCGTCTTCAAAAACAACAACACCCACAATCCTCCTTTTGAACATTACATCCAGATCATCAGTTTCAATTTTTAAATCCATATTATCTGCATATTTAATATGGCTTCTACAAGTAATCTCTTGCTTACCAACACCAACTACTTCCAATGGAAATCTCATATGGAAGATTTATTAAGAAGTAAAGGCTTGTACCGGATTACCTTGGGAAAGGAAAAAGCACCCGCTGATGATGATAATAAATTAAAATAGGCTAATAGGAGTGACAAAGCACGTGGACTAATCAGAATGTCCATCTCTCCTGATTTAAGGTACCACCTTCAAGAAATTGATGACACCGAAGAAGCTTGGGAAAAGATTGAATCTGTGTTTGGTAAACTCAATATTATTCGAGCACAACAATTAGAAAATCAAGTACTGACCTTGAGTCCAAGTGATTTTTCTTGCCTTGGAGACTATCTATCTAAGTTTAAAACACTCAGAATTTTATGTGAAGAATGTAAGATAAAAATGGAGGAAGAGCGTTGCATCTATCTTATTATTTCTAAGGTAAGTAGTGCATATTTCGTGTTTGTATCTACCTTTTATGCCATGAGAGAGGCTCTAGGGAAAGCTTATAAAAAACCCACTCTTGAGCCCTTTTGTGTTTCTTTGATTAGAGAGGAAAATAAGCTTGTACAACTTGGAGTGATCAACACTGTAGGTACCTCCAACAAAGCCTTAGTTGCCCAGCAGAAAGACAAACCCAAGTATCCCAAGAAGCAACATCCTCGCTACAACAACAAGCAACATAAGGGTCCCAAACCCGCTCAGATAGCTTCAGCTCCTAATGGTGACAAAAGAGAAAAATATAAAAATAAGAAGACTGATAGACATTGCAACTTTTGTGATAAAGATGGTCATGATGAGTCTAAATGTTTCAAGAAGATGACAGCTTTAGAAGCAACGATGAAGAAGCACAATGATGCAGGAGCATCACAACAACAAGCGAGCGTGGGACAACACCAACGCATTTTGGCACATGATGAATTGTTTGAAAATGTTTTGAAGTTGGATACACCAAACTTAAATGAGATAATTAAGAAAGAGCGCACTTGTAGATTGTAATCAAACCTTGAGCGTCCCGATCTCGTCTGAATGACTAAGAGGCATTTATGTTAATGAATGTAGGTAGGTAGATTTGAATTCCAGATTAGACAGTTTAGAGCGAGGAGGGAAACGAGATATAGACACCCTCATTGTATAGTTGTAAAATTATTATGAGAAGAGAGCATAGGAGAGCAGAAGCAGAGAGCTGTGTAGAGTAAAAACCCATGTACAGAAGTTCTGGATTAATACAAAGATCTTTAGTTCAGACTCATGATGTTCAATTGCTTTCTGTGTTTGTACATGTTGATTGATATATGCTTGTTACTCTCTGCTATGCATTTTCTTTGATGCGTGAATGTATGATTTCATGTTGAATGTCTGAAATCTGAAGAGAGGGAGAGTAAAAAATGAGTTTCAATTGTTTCTCTGTCTGAGCAAGAGTTTTCTTGCAAGGAGTGCAGTGAAATTGTCTGCAAGGTGTGCGTTGACAGAAGTCAGAGTTCGTCTCTGCAATTTCAGGAGGGATAACATTGTTCTCATTCTCGCAGAAGTGCAAGTTAAGCACAGGAGCCGTGCAAGGAGTGCGCAAGCCGAGTGAAGTCTCAGTGTTTGCAACCTAAGTGAAACTGTTGAAAGAATGTTGTCGCAGGGAGTGCGCAGAATCGAAGAGGTTCAAATACTTGGAAGTATTTGAAAAATTGCCGCAAGGAGTGCGTGCAGGAGTCTTTTTGAAGACTCGAGTTGTGGAGAAGGCTCAGAAGGGATAGAGTCTTCGAAGTTGTCGAAGAGAAGCTCAAAAGATTTAGTGCCTTGAAGTGTCGAAAGGAGGCGCAGCGACGTTGTTTGATGGTGGATAAGTTTCGTGAAGGTGTACTTGTTCATTTCATAGGAGTTGTTAAGGATGCATTGGAAGGTCGGAATCCTCCGTGGAGGATTCGCGAAGTCCCGGAAGCTGTCAGATCTTGTAGAGGAGCAGGGAAGTTACGACAAGCATTCTTCAAGTGTAAAGCTCGGGAGAAATCGGACCGTGGGATCCAAGTCGACAAGGACCGTTGGATCACTCGCGTAATCTCATTTCGTGGATTCACGAGTTGGAGGTTTAAAACCTTTGTATCAAGATTCGCGAGGTCGTGAAAGGCGAAGTCCCGAAATAGCGAAGAGAATCTGAGCCGTTCATTGGAAAGGAGGATACGTGTCACGAGATCCTCTCTATCGGGGATTCAGACATCGGGTTTCAAAGAAGGAAGTCCTTCGACTTCGCGAGTGGCGGAGTCACGAGAAGATCGGGACCGTCCATTCGAAGAGGACAGGTGGCAGAGATCTAGGGATCTCTCGAACTCAGGGTTCGCAAGGTGAGAGCCCAAGAATTAGGTGCTCCAAGTCGCGAGTGGCGAAGTCACGAAATCGCAAGGAGCGTGGATAGCCGTTGGATCCAAGTCGCGGGAGGACCATTGGATCAGGAACCCCATCACCTATCGTGCGTTCATGGGTTCGGAGGTTGAAAGGAGTCATTTTCGACTTCACGAGCAGCGAAGTGCCGAAAGTTGGGCATAAGAGACACGTGGCAGAACCACAAGGTGGGCCCAGGGAAATAGACAGGCGGACACACATCACATATTGGGAGGATTCAACACACCATTGACCTCTCACGTCTCGAGGATTCGTGAGATAAGGGAACGAGAGTTCAACCCTTCGACTCGCGAAGTCGCGAGTAGCGAGAACGCGAGGAGAAAAGTCAACATCGATTCTCGAGGTTTCGTGAAGGGAAGGTGCCAAGGTTGGACACTCGAACTCGCGAAGCGGTGAATAGAGAAAGGTGCTAGTGCTTAGCCTAGCCGACAGTCGCGCGAGGAAGGCACTGACAGAGGAAGAGCCATACCCGTATCGACATTTCGGGTATCGCAAGATTAGAAAGGAAGAGTCGGGAGCCTCGACTCACGAACTCCCGAGTTGCGAGTTGTGACAAGCACCTTTTGGGTGAGGCCTTGGTCATAGCGTTGTGGGTGCACGGAGAATTGGAGCTCGTGCCTAGTGCTGTTTTCACAGGGGAGATTCCAAAAGGACTTGTGGATCTATCGAATTGAGATTCCAGCGAGGAATCAAAAGAGCAGATACGACTCAAAGAAGATAAAAAATGATCCTGTGAGCGGATCTCGGCCCAAGGGCCAATAGGTCTGCGTTAGTGTAGTATCAGAGCTTGACTCTGCTTGTATACTTCAGACAGGGAAAGCGAGAAAAGAAAGAATCTCAGTCATGCCGTCGAGAAGAAGAGACAGACAAACACCCGATCTACTAGAGGAGAGGGAAATGCCAAGAGGAAGGGGTAGGCAGGTGCCAAATCCAGCCATGGAAAGAGAGATGTGTTACATACGCGCCAGACTCGAGGACATGGAGACAGCACAGAGGCACACAGCTGGTGTTGGAGATCTCAGTGATTCCGAAAGTGAAGATGAAACTGGACATGAAGGAGAAGAAGTTGCAGCAGAAGATGCAACAAATGAACGCCTGATTAGGGCTGTTGCCAAAATGGGTGCTAGAGTAAAAATGGATATTCCAGTATATGAAGGAAACCTGGATGCTGAAGAGCTTCTAGACTAGATTAGATCTCTAGACACATATTTTGACTATGAAGATTTCGAGGAAGACAAAAAGGTCAAACATGTTGTCACAAGATTGAAAGGACATACAACATTATGGTGGGATGAGCTACAAGCTGATAGACGTTGCAAGGGCAAGCAGAAAATCAAGAGTTGGGATAGGATGATCGCAAAGATGAAGGCGAAATTCATTCCCAGGGATTACCAAATTACTCTGTTTCAAAGAATGCAAAATTTGAGACAGAAACTGATGTCAGTGAAGGAGTACACTGAAGAATTCTACAGGCTGAACATCAGGGCAGGTCATCGCGAAAGTGATGATGAAAAGGTTGCCAGATACACGAATGGTCTGAGATACGACATTCAGGATGAGATGAGCATGATGACCATCCGAACGGTGGAAGATTTTTATCAGATGGCTCTGAAGGCTGAAGAAAAGCTGAGTCGAAAGCAAGGTCAAAGAGGCCGAGGCAGAAGTCAGCCCAGAGGCAAATCAGTTGCCCAGGATAGAAATCAGAAACCCAAGGAAGACTGGAAGAAACCTCAGACTTAGACTGAGAGAGGTGGAAGCTCACAGAGAGGGAAACATACCGAACACAGAGGTCAGTATGCTAATGGAAACATTTTTCCTCGTACCAGGGGTAGAGGAAGAGGAAGAGGTGGAGTGGTGAAATGCTTCACATGTGGAAAGGTCGTACATAAATCTTATGAGTGTCCAGACAGAAAGAAAGAAGGTGGTGAAACTGACATTGCCGAAGCACAGAGGTGGAATGTTGAGGCAAAGGATGCTTAAGGCGGAAGATCATTGATGATGCGAAAAGTTCTCTTAACGCCAGAGAAGGAGGTGGAGAATCTAGTCCAAAGGAACAGTCTTTTTCGAACTGCTTGCAAAACCAAGGACAGGGTATGCAAGGTCATTGTGGACAGTGGTAGCACAGATAATCTCATTTCTACAGAGATGGTAGAAAAGCTAGAGCTGGAGACTATTGAACATCCAAGTCCATACAGAGTTTCATGGCTACAGAAAGGACATCAGGTAAATGTCACTAAACAATGTTTCGTTGAATTTAAAATAGGAGGGTATAAAGATGAAATACTCTGTGATGTTATTCCCATGGATGTTTGTCATCTATTGCTGGGTAGACTATGGCAATATGACAGAAATTTGATTCATGATGGGAGGAAGAACACATACACCCTAGAGAAGAATGGGAGAACTCACATGTTGCTTCCAATCAAAGATAAAG
>SNQJ01S0179737.1:24978-39800 GCA_010110895.2 Picea sitchensis | reverse complement strand
TATGGGTCTTTCTTCAAGGGTTGACATCAATGACAACCAACCTTAATCAACACAAAGGTGGTCATGGATGAGTTAGGTTTGGAATTCACTAGACCCTATAAATATATTTTCTCTTTCGACTCAAGAAAGGTGAAGTATTTGGGTTTTATCAAAGACTTGGTCGTGTCATTATTGCAAATTCCATTGAAGAACCTGGTCATGGACTTGGTGGTTGCCGACATTCCCCCAAAATTTGACATGTTGTTATCCAGATCTTGGGCCGCAAAATTAAAGGGAACCTTGCAGATGGACATGTCTTATGCTACCATCCCTATTTTCGGCCAGGAAAGAAGACTGTAAAGAGAAGTTTTGATCAAGTACATGGTGAGTATAAAAACCCAACCAAATAATCACCCTATCTACTTCATTGACACTGAATTCAGTTCCTCTATTTTTTATAATGACTTGAGTTTTATGGGAAGCCAACAACTATTATGACTGTCGAAGACAAGGTCAAGCATCAAGCAGAGGAATGCGCAGATCAAAGAAACAACGCAGAAAACAAAATGTTAAATATGAGCTTCGACGGAGTTGTCAACAGGGAGGGAGCCGGAGTCGATGTGTGGATCAACCCTCCAAAAGTGGGCACAAAACTCTGCTCTTACAAGCTCTCCTTTTATTGTACAAATAACATGGCCGAATATGAGGTGGGATTGAGAAATTTAAAGGAATTGGGTGCTAAAAGGATAATGGTGCATGGAGATTCTGAGCTCATCACAAATTAGGTAAAGGGTATATACCAATCAAAGCATCCCAGACTGAGAGCATATAGAAATATAGTGTTGGATCTCCTTGAATAGTTTTCATAGTATACTTTTTCAGTGATCCCTAGGGGGAAAAATCAAATTGCAGGTGCCCTAGCCACCTCAGCTTCGGTTTTCAAAATTCCAATTTTTCCCAATAGAAAGTATTAAATTGAAGTCAAACACAGGCCTGCAATGCTTGATAACATCAAATATTTCCAAGTGTTTGAAGATGACAAACAGGTTGAGAGGTTCCTCCAAATGAGCGACAAATTCACTAACATGAATATTGATGATGAGTGTTTTTGTGAAGAGGATGAAGACGTAGTTGTGTGCAGTAACGATGACCCCTTTCAGAACCAAATAGATGGTAGGGATATAGTGTAGCTAAAAAACAACATTATCCCCAAAGGTTTGGTCCCATTAGAAAAGTTGTTTGATGAAAATGATGTGGTTAGAAATCCCAAAATCACTATGAATGATGAAGATATCGAGGATTGCAACATCGATACTCAAGAGAATCCTAATATAATCAAACTATCAAATACACTCAATCCGGATATCAAGTAGAGATATATCATCCTCATGAAATATTTCCCTGATGTTTTTGCATGGAGTTATGAAGACTTGAAGGTCTATGACACTGGATTAATTCAACATGTGATTCCCATCAAGGAAGATAAAAAAACTTTCAAGCAAAAGCTGAGATGGATCAACCCTATGTTGTTGCCACTGATTGAAAAGGAGGTGAAGAAACTATTTGATGCCAAAATTATTGTTTCTTTGATATTTTCAAAGTGGGTGGCCAACCTTGTGCCTGTAAGGAAGAATAGAGGATAAATAAGGTTATGTGTGGACTTTCGGAACTTGAACAGAGTGTCCCTCAAAGACAACTACCCACTTCCTAAGATGGACTACATCCTGCAGAAGGTAGTTGCATCCCAGAAAATGTCGATGTTGGATGGTTTTTCTGGTTACAATCAGATCATGGTGCACCCAAACGACCAAGAGAAGACATCCTTTACAACACCGTGGGGTACATTCATGTATGCAAATATGACTTTTGGGCTTATGAACACTGGAGAAACTTTTCAAAGGGCCATGGATATAACATTTGTTGAGGAGAAAGACAAGTTTATCGTGATTTACTTGGACGACATCACGGTGTTTTCTGATTCCAATGAACAACATCTTGAAAATCTAAAGAAGGTTTTCTAGAAATGCAAGAAGTTCGGCATCTCATTAAATCCAAAAAAATAAAATTTCGAGATGCAAGAAGGAAAGTTGTTGGGACACATCATCTCAAAGGAAGGCATAAAGATAGACCCCAACAGGGTGGAAGGGATTATGAAGATCATCACTCCTAGGAGCAAGAAAGAGGTACAATATTTCCTAGGTAAGGTAAATTTTCTGAGGAGTTTCATTCCAAATCTGGTTGAGATTATAAATCACATCACGAATATGCTCAGGAAAGGTAACGAAATAAAATGGACTCTTGAAGCTAGGAATTCATTCGAAGACATCAAGGTGGCACTGACCAAAGCTCCCGTGTTAGCTAGCCCAGATTTCACAAAGGACTTCATCTTGTTTTCCTTCGCCTCAGAACATACCATCGTTGGCGTCTTGTTACAAAAGGATGAGCAGAATTTCAAAAATCCTATATCCTATATCCTATTTCAGGAAGACATTGAGAGACTCCCCACTAATATATGATATCATGGAAAAACAAGTGTATGCCTTGGTGAAGGACCTCAAAGAATTCAAGACTTATATATTACATTCCCGTGTCATTGCTTATGTTCATAGAAATTTCGTCAAGGATATCTTGACTCAGCCCGACCTTGAAGGGAGAAGGGGTAAATGGATCACAGTAATGTTGGAATATGAACTCAAAATCATGCCTACAAAGTTGATCAAGGGTCAGAGGCTTGAAAAATTGATGGCGCAGTCGAACTATGATTTTTTGGGTATAAATTTCATCTATGATCTGTCAGAGAATCCACAAGAAAAAGAGGTCCCGTCGGTATCTCAAAAATTCATCGATTCGCCTTGGTACGCTGACATTATTTATGTATTAAGGAATTTGCAAGCTCCTCCAGGGTTGAGGAAAACCAAGGCTAGATTTTTGAAGTTGAAGGCAGATAAGTTTTGCATCCTAGACAACTCTCTGTATTGGAAGGATCCAGGAATTTTTTGCTGGAGGAAGAAACAAAACAAGATATCAAGGAGTTCCACAAAGGATATTGTGGGGGGCATCATTACTGGAAGACCACCGCACACAAAATATTGAGGGAGGGATTATATTGGCCTAGTATTTTTGCGGACGTATACAAGGAAGTTTCCAGTTGCCATGAATGCCAAATATTGAATGGGAAAAGAAAGTTGCAACCCCTTCCTTTAAAGCCTATCTTTGTTGAAGCATCGTTTATGAAATGGGGTCTGGATTTTATAGGAGAAATTCATCTGTCGTCATCATATCAACACATATGGATACTAACATCCACAAAATACTTCACCAAATGGATCGAAGCAGTCCCCACAAGGCAAGCAATCGACACAATTATCATTTAGTTTTTAGAGACAAATATCCTATCTAGATTTGGTTTCTCAGTCTAGATCATCATGGACAATGCAGCGGTGTTCAATTCCAAGAATATGGAGAAGTTTTGTAACGATTACAAATAACCCTGGGACATTCTACGACTTATTACCCACAAGGTAATGTGTTGGCGGAATCATCCAACAAAATTTTAACCAGGATTAGTAAAAACTCATGCAGGACAACAAGAAGGCTTGGCACAAGAATCTTATCTACGTGCTATGGGCCGATAGAATCACTGCCAAAAATTCCATCTCCACATTGCCTTTCCAAATTGTATATGGAACAGAGGCGGTTTTCCCCACCTCATTGGGATTTACATTCAGGAGATTGTTGTAAGAACAAGAAGCTCAACCAAACGACGCTCATAGGAGAATATACCAATTGGTTCATTCGCAGCAAATGGGGGAACAAGTTTTCAATCGATCACAGCTTCACCAAGATAGAATGAAGAAGATTTTAGACAAGCACACTAAGAAGGAGGATTTCAAGGTAAATGATCTGGTGCTGAAGTGGGACGCGAGGAATGAAAAAAAAGGGAAACATGGAAAGTTCGATCATATTGGATGGGGCCATTCAAGATTGTTGCGTATCATGGGAACAACACATATTTTATACAAGAGCTTAATGGAAAGCTCACTGGTGGGGGACTTGTAAATGGCAGGTTCCTAAAACATTATATGGTTTAGTATGGTCTTTTTCAGTCTTTCATGTCATTGTAAATAACCATTTTTTTATTTTCAAAAAAGACGTTTCGAGTCAGTAGTTAGCAGAGAATTGAAGCCCAAAGTGAAGACCATAAGTTTATGTTGAGTTTGGTCATGACTGTGTCAAGAAGGTCTAGGATGAGTTTTTTTTCATTTTTTTAGAGTCTGCAAATCAAATAAATCCCAATGTCAGGCACCTGGTCTGTTGTTCTTTGCCACCTCACCGGGAGGATAGCATCCCCATTGGAGCCAGTTGTTAGCACCATAATTTTTTTAGATAGATGCAGTCCTAGATGATTCGTAGTTCATGTGTCGAAGTGTGTGAGGTCAGGTACTAAGAAAAAAATGGGTTGAAGTCAACAAGTGGTGGGTCTGGCCCTTGGATTCGAGAAAGAGCGTTATAATTAGCCATGTGTGGATTGTAAAGGTCATTTTCCCAAAAGGTTGAGTCCTATCAGAAAGAGGGAATTTACGTGCCAAAGGTCGAGGCAAGTTGTTAGAGTAAAGGTCACATCGATAGATATAACGACCATCATCACCTAATTATGAAGTCAGAAAGGTTAAGAAATCACGACGCTCATATCACGCATACTCTGCAACTCTTATCATATGTACTTTGCACACTTCGAAATGTACCCGTCACGCGAGTGTGTTGTGCAAATATTCAGTCTACTTCAAAACTTCTCATCACCATGGATTTAGCGTCCTCTTCCATGATTCCACCCCTTGCCCATTCAAGTATAAATATCATTCACCCTGCGTGTTTCTAATTTTCCATCCGAGTTTGTGCATTGTCTTTGATTTTTTCTGCAAGTCCTAGGTCCTTTCGTCGTGAGAAAGGAGATTTCCATTGGTTATGTTCTGAGTCTGTTCATTCAAATTTTTCGTGTCTCCTTCATTTTCAGTCATGTTTTGAAACCCGTTGGAGTTGTCGTGAGCTAGTGTGCAAGGCGATATTTCTTCTCGCAGTCAGTCTTTCTTCCTTGGGGTCCTTTCCTGTCGCACCGAATTGCTTTCTGCATACAAATTCCTTGGCTCGCCACCAGTGTCGCAGTGCATTGCCACCACGCCAGAATTTTTGTTGTGCTTCCCTACTGTGACGAGCCTACTATTGTCATTTATCACAACGTCGACCTCCTTCAGCGTCGAAAGTTTTCATAGCGCCTAGAGGCCGTGCAATAAACTCCTAGAGTTATTTTTTCTTGTCGCGCAAAGTTTCCTTCACTACCACTCCGACAGGTCTCTACGTAGTATATCATTCTCAATTTTCCGCGCAGAGAGGGTGTTATCATACATTATCGCGCATGAAACAAATACACATTTTCATCATGACAACATCCCAAGACATAAGGAAGAAGGCGCGAAGTGGCAGAGTTGTCAGGACTGAACCTCAGGGCTTGGCATTAATCAACGAAGATCCAAATGTCAGGGCATCTTTTGAACAGGTCGGATGTATGCGATATTGTGAGAATATCAAAGGATACAACACAAAGTTGGTTGAACAATTCACCCTCAGGTTTAGTGGGTTTCGTGCAACCATTGCAGGAATCACATTCCGGGTGACGGAGGAAACTCTTTCAGTCACGACGGATATCCCTCTGCACCATGAAAGGTGGTCTAAAGGAATGCCTCTAGATGTATTATGCTATGAATACTTTATCAAGCCAAACTATCTGAACAGGAAAATCAGAGCGGGCATTCTGAGTTTGTATCTCCAGGATCCTTTTCAAAATCTCCTAAAGGTGATTCGAAGTTATTTCACCTGTGAAAGGAGGTCTGACAGAATATACCCACATTACATCAGGTTGCTAATGCATTTCATAGGGAAAAGGCCTTTGAACTTACCTTTCTTCTTGCATCGAATCCTGGAAAGCATGGTAGACAGCGTCCAGACCGAATCTAACCAGCCGAAGAAGAACTTATTCCATATATCATTGATTAAGTTGTTGGTAGTTGAGGAATTGAGATGATTGGATAAAGAATGGGATTCGTTCCTAATTTCAGTCTACATTCCTAGGGACCCCAAAGGAGACTTCCCTCTACCCATGGGGAGAACAACATTTCACACCGCAGGGGAAAGAATGGAAGAGGTCGCAGGAAAATGAAAAGAAATAGAAGACTCATCATCCCAACAGCTAATACCCCAAAAAAGAGGCAAGCCGAGTTTGATCAAGAATCCCAAGGAGACCCAAGCTCCCAGCGAACCGCACATCGAATATGTTGCTGAGAAGTTAATCGTGCATGTTTTTCGGCTAGAACCTGTTGAAGGTTCAAACAAGGGAATTAGTGAAAGAAGGAGAAGGTTGGGATCTGAAGACATGAGGGTTCAGGATCCATCACAACAGTTGAAGAAAGCGCAGCTCACTATTGCTGAATTATACCAGGAGAACAGAGAATTGAGAAAAACGTTAGCAGAAAATATTATCAAAATGACAACGTCGCAAAGACGAGAAGGGAATGCAAATTGGCTCAAAAGACAGCACAGAGAAGTGAAATACGTAATCATTCAACTAAGGAACAAAGGATGTCAGAGGAAAGAATCGTGAAGCACTTCAAGGAATTTGGACCGACCATGGAAAATGTTTGTGCGGCTCTTGCCAGCACATAAACAAAGCTAAAAGGGAATGCAATCTTGTGGAGACAAGAGAAGAAAATAAAAAGAAGAAATCGGTCTCTCAGGAAAATACTCAGAGTATTAATATTCCAGGTGAGGCTAGAAGCATGATTGACCTGACCCCATTTTTGTCTTTTTGAACATGGCACATAATTTTTCTCCCCTCATGTCTTGTTTCCTGCTAAGAAACAAGAAGTCTAACTGGCACCCGTGTGGTGGATATTCGTCGCATGGATGTTGTAAACCCATCTGTTGAGAAGGACAAGTGTAGGAGAAATGCATGACATTTTTGGAGGATATGTGTCCCCCCCCCGACCGTCGTTGCCANAAAGAACGAGTGATAGCCAATAGACACCTGCCACACCAACTCACCACGTGCATACCACATAGAGTGATCACGCGATAGCAACTAGAGCCCGTTATGTTGAGTGGCAGAGTTCTGACAGTGCGCTCAATCATTCGGGTAACCACTCAAAGGAGAAACGTCGATGCATCACCTCCTTATTATTGAGTCTTATTGATGAGCGAACGATCATGACAAAGACATCTGTTATGACATGATTGGGTGCAGTTGGGTTTCCATTTTTAGTAAGTTCCATTCGAAAGGTCATCTGGCAGGGAATAACCGGAACCGAAATTCTAGGATAAATAGTCTGAGGCATAGTAGCCCAAGGGGCATAGGTTTCTCTATATATTGTATCTTTTCAATGTAATCCATATTGGTTGGCAACGTAGTGTAGACAATAGACTATTGAATGTAATCTTTGAACCCAATTGAAATATAATGCAGAAGTCATGAGGCTTTGAGGAAAATATTCTAATGGTGGTGGTTTGATTTATTGTGATCTCTTCTATGTATGTATTTCATGTTTTATGTATATTCATGTCTTTCCTTTGTTTAAATTGGAATGTTTAATGAGTTTAGAGAGCTTGAACCAGAGTGCAGAGAGTTAGATCTTGATTTACTCTCTCTCTCTCTCTCTCTCTCTCTCTCTCTCTCTCTCTCTCTCATATTACACTTACAACTCTACCATTACAATGAAAAATAAAAGCAACAACTAAACTCCAAACAATTCCATCAACCCTTTTCTAGTCCGCATGCATTCCTTTTATCTCTACCTAAGTATGGAAATCATAACAAATTTTCTATCCCACTAACAACCTCAAGCATGAACAATCAATTGGTTACAAAATGGTTGTTAGTCATTATACCTGATCATGACTAGATATGCATGCAACTTATTACAAGTCTTTGCGCGACACCAGAGTCAACATGTGTGTTGTAAAGTGGTTGGAACTGACACAATAGAAACTATTCGATGCACATTGTATATTGGTGTTGCATGGTACAAAACTTGTGATGCACACACTGCAAAACTTGTGGTGCACACATAGTCTTTCCAACACCTTGTACAATAATAAGTTTCTTAGCCTTTCTTACTTTTGTGTTTCATTTTATTGATTTTTGCATTTTCATTTTTGTTTAGAATAAAGTAAGACGTTGCTCGCATGTATGTATTTTCTTTGAGATGTGGTACTACTAACATGTTCTTGGTTATATTTCATTTACACATGGATTCATTTCTATCTTAGGGTAGGGGAAAGGAACTTGTGTCTTCACCCCTCCCCTTCATTTGAAATCCATTTGGTGACAATGTTTCAAGTCTTAATATTTTGCAAGTTTTGGAGTTCTCATGCACTCTCGAGATGAGCACATGTCCCCGAGTTAAAGCCAATTGTTACACCTCAAACTCACTTCAATGCACCCTATATTTTTTCACCACATGTGACCCATCATATGAGAAGATTATGTATCATTGTATCATGATGAGCCAAAAGTGTGGTTATCTTTGTACTTATGTATTGTAGTGGGTCATGTTTAGATGATATATGTAACAATAAAATGTGGGATGTAGGTGGTATCTTCATACCTCTTGTGGTTAATCATGACCCATCCTTTTAGTCCATAGTTCAATATAGTCCTTGCTCTTATGGCTTTAACTGAATTTCCCTTGGTGGCATTAAGTTGGCACCATGTCGGTCATTTATGACCTAGGTTAGTATGTGATCCAGATTTAGGAGCGGAACAAGCTGATTAACAGACTGAATAAAATAAACACAAAGATATGAAGAATAACACAAATATCTAGTGAACAATATCTTCTATTAAATAATGAAATAGGTTGAAACTGTAAAACTACAGAACTAAAACACTTGCTTGAATGGTGGTAGCTATATCTGAGAAGAGATGTGACTGCTACATGCATCCTTGTAAGAAGAATGGATTACAATGAAGCTCCATAGGCCTTTTTGATATTACTCATGGACACCAAAACCCTAGACATCCAAAAACCTAACCCTAGAAGGTGAAACACCAAAAGTCATGTGGGCCCTATGGGTAAGTTGGTGTAATTTGGTACCTCAACTTCCAAGGGTCGTAACTTTTTCATACGACCTCCATTTTAGGTGTGTGATAGCCTGTTGGAAAGGTATTTCAGATAACTACACATTTCACTGTCAAACTCTAACTCCATCTACAGTTTGACTGTGGTGAGCCAAAAAAAAAATGATTAGGGCCCCAAAACGGCCCTGGAAGTACAACAAGATGTGATGACATGAAAACATAAAACAATAAGCCAGTTGGATTAGGCAAGAGGCCACCTGTATCCACCTAGAGGATGTGTGGGGCTTCAAAAATCCCCAGAAGTGTAGAACCCACAATTAAAAAGCAGTACATAAGAACGTGGTGAACAAAAAATGGACACAAGGAGCTAGTTGGAATAGGGGGTGGCCACCAATATCCACCTGGATCAATCCTCCCCCCTTAGGAAGAAATGGTTTCCATTGCGTTGATTTCCCCCATCAGGTGAGGAAAATTCTACTGGATTTGGCCCCGGGTGAGCCACTTTCCTTGGTGAGGAGTTTCCCTGCCTTGACAACCTGATAAATATAGATTTGTTGTTGGTGAGTGACCTTGACCTATGTGTCCACTATATGATCAATGGATTCTTTTTCCATGCATTCAGGGTAGAGATCTATTGGTGTCAGCTATTCTGCAATCTCGGAGGTGTCCAATAATGGGGGAAAATATGGTCGAAGGAGGTCCACATTGAATATTGGATGCAGACCAAGGAAGGGTGGAGTGTTGAGCTCAAAATAATTGCTACCCACAGCCTTGGTGATAGTGTAAGGCCCATAACGAAGTGGGCGAAGCTTCCGATGGGGCCCGGTGAGACGTTCCTTCTGCAAATGTAACCATACTTTGTCGCCAACCTGAAAATAGTGTGGTACCCTGTGTTCATCATGGCGCTACTTGTACTTAGCATTGGATTTCTACAAAATCTCCTAGACCTGTTGAAGGATGTGATGAATCCGCTCAATGAATCTAGTGGCTTTTTCGATCGCAAACTGATCAGGGGAAGAGTTTGTTTGTGCGGTGGAAAGAGGAAGTGCAACATCAATGGGTCCTAGGGGTTGGAATCCCATACCCACAATGGGATATGGCCGGTGGAACTATGGAGATCCCTGTTGTAACTGTGTTGGACATATGGGAGACACTCGTCCCATGTATGTGGATTCTTATAATTGTACATGTGTAGGATGTGCACAATCATCTGATTGAAGACCTTTGTTTGGCCATCGGTTTGGGGGTGGAAAGCAATGGATTTTGTGAGCTTGGTGTCCAACAGAGACCAAAGACTCAACCAAAAGGTGTTGAGGAACCTATTGTCTCGGTTGGAGATGATGGTCTGTGGTATCCCAAAGTGGACCCACACTCGTTCGAAGAATAAATTAGCAGTATATGTTGTTGTGGCATTCTTCTTACATGTTGTGAGGATGGCCATCTTCGAAAACTGATCAACAACCACAAACACATAGTCATTTCCTTTCTTGGTGGACAACAATCCAGACATGTAATCCATTGAGATGAATTCCCAAGGCTTCTCGGGAATAGGAAGAGGGGTGTATAAGCCTTGTTTATTTATGGTTGTCTTAGCAATGGAACAGGAAGTGAAAGAATCTAATATACTTCCTGACGTCCTGTCGAAGTTTTGGCCACTAAAAATGTTTCTGAAGAATGACCACAGTTTTCTCCACGCTAAAATGTCCTGCCACCCGACTATAGTGGGCTTCCCAAATCAGCCTTGCACACTCACTTGTAGGAACACAAAGATGGCCCATGTGGCGTAAGAGTCCATCCTGAATGTGAAAATCAGTGACAATTACGCTTGTACCCAAGAGCTTATAGGTGGTGGCAAAGTCCGGATCTTGCTGATAAAGTTGGGGCCACTCAGATGCTTCATGTCCATAGGAATGGAGCACAATGGTGAGTGCAACCACATGAGGCCTACTAAGGAAGTCAATGACACGATTTGAGATACCTGTCTTATACTTTATGTTGAGATGGAACTGTTGTAGGTAGGTGGACCACTTCTGATGGAAGTTGTTCTGCAATTTCCCTTGTGTATGTATGAACTACAGAGGCTTGTGATCAGTGTGTATGATCGTCTCTTTCCCTAGATTGTAATGTTTCCATTGATGACAAGCTTGTACAATGGAATATGTTTCCTTGTCATAGGTGGGGTATTTCCAGATTGTATCGGAGAGAGTCTCAATATGGTATGCCATCGGATGCCCATGCTGAGTGAGAACTGTGCCCACAACATAGTCAGATGCATCAGTCTCAATCTCGAATGGTTGTTGCAGATCGGGCAAGGAGATTACTGGAGCTGAGCACAAGCGATGCTTAAGATCATCGAATTCTCATTGCTACTCCTTCCCCCACACTAACTTGGCCCTACCACCATCCTTGGTCACCTGGCTAAGGGTCCATGAAATATGGGAGAATCCCAAAACGAACCGTCAGTAGAAGTTGGCTAGTCCCAAAAAGCTCTAAACCTCGGTTAGTATGGTCAGGGCAGGCCAGTCACGGATAAATTGGATCTTAGCTGGATCAACATGTACCCCAAGATCATCAACAATGTAGCCCAAGTATTGGACCCTATTCATTCCAAAACAACATTTTTCCAAGTTGGCATAAAGCTTGTGTTGCCACAGAGTGCTCAAAACCTGTTGAATATGTCGCATGTGCTCCTCCCACGTTCTGTTGAAGATGAGGATGTCATCCAAATACACTACCATAAAGGAGTTGGTGAAGGGTCTCAATACATCATCCATCAACCTCATGAAATTGGTTGGTGCATTTGTTAAGCCAAAGGGCATGACTAACCATTCGTAGAGACCTTCTTTAAACTTGAAGGTTGTCTTCCATACATCAGTTGGTTTGATGGGAACCTGGTGGTAGCCAGAATTCAGGTCAATCTTGCTGAAGAAATTTTCCCCCTTGAGTTGGTCAAGAAGGTCATCAATCTTGGGAATGGGGTAGTGGTTCCTAACTGGTATTTTGTTTAAGGCTCTGTAATCAATGCAGAGTCGCCAAGTCCAGTGCTTCGTCTACACTATTACAATCGGGCTTCCACAAGGTGAGCAGTTGGGTCTAATGTGCCCCTTTTTAAGAAGTTCTCGGATCTGACACCTGACTTCTTCATTCTCCATCAACGAGCATCGATAGACTGGTCCATTAGGTAGAGGTGTGTTGGGGGTCGGATCAATTGGATGCCTGACTTGGCAGTGTGTCGGTACCCCTATAGGTGATGAGAATATGTCTCTGTATTCTTCCACAACCCCATCCACTTTCTTCCATTGCAAAGAGAGGCGATGTGTAGAGGCCACAGATGTGGCGGCAACCTTTTGCTTACTATGAGCACAGATCACAAAGAATATGAACTTCTCAGTCTGTCAAATGACCTTACTGCATTTCTTAGCAAAGATTAAAGAAATAGCAGTAGGCGACGCTACCTCTGGGATCCTGTACAATTGTCTACCCAAATTAATAATAACATTGCGGGGTCTAGACTCATACACAACATGATGCTTCCACAAATATGGTTGTCCTAAAAGAACATCACAAACTTCAAGGGGAGCAATATTACACAGTACCTCATCTTTGAAAGGCTTGATGTTGTAGGGTAGATGACATTGTTGGCTGACACGAAGATCTCTTCCTTGGCGAAGCCAACCGATGGTGTAGGGTTGCAGGTGCGGTGACGTTGGCAGGTCCAACCACTTGATGACCTCTGCTAAAATTAGGTTATTTGGACTACCTCTATCAACAATGAAATGAAGCAGAGTCCCCTTGACCCACATTTGCAAGTGAAAGAGGTGTTCCCCTTCCTTTGGTTCTTCTGGTTCGCTTGGTTGGACTTTGGTGGTAGAGACAGTGGCATTGGGTTCAACATTGATGATCCGCTTCCCTCCTTCAGGATTTGATTCAGAATCATAATCAACCTCTGACTCGAAATCCTTCAACTCAGCCACGAGGGACTTCTTGGAGCGACATTCTTCAGTGTTTTTCCAAGGAATTTTATGGTACTCACACCATTTTCTCGTGTCCTTCTTCGTCTTCTCATTTCCCTTCTTGTGTTGTGGCTTGGACTGGTTGTCCTAAGGGTGGCCATCTCGACTTGGTCCCTTTTTGTGTGGGTTGGGGTTTCCTTTGCCCTGCTTCGGCTATGAGAAGTTTGCAAATCCAAACTCTCGACTTTTCTGTTTAAATTTCTGCTCGATCTTGACAACGTATCTATAAGTCATGCCCATAGAGGCGATGTCCAGGAACTCCATTTCTGTTTGAATGTATCTATGTAAACAACCGCGGTATTTGAGCACCATATGACACTCAGAGTCTTTGATACCCAATTTGTTGTGTAGGGTATGGAAAATATTGGTGAAATCTGGTACTGTCTAGTCCCTTTCTTGACATAGGGTGGTCCATCTGTTGTACTGGTCCTCGTAGCTTCCAATAGGGTATTATTGTTCTTTAATGGAATCCCAAAAGGAATCCCATGTAGGGGCCACCAAAAACATTGTAGATTCCTCCATGACCCTTGCTCAGAGTAAGTATCCCACTAGTCTTTAACATGGGGAACGACTTTGAGGAGTGCAAAAGTGATCTTTTCCCTATCGAAAAAATTGTGGACCGAAAAATATCCTTCGAGCAGATTCAACTATTTATCCATAGCATCCACATCTATCAATCCTTCAAATAATGGAATATCAAAATTTACCTGTACCTTGAAGGGGGTTGCATGGTCGCTTGATGAAGATGCTTCTCCTCTGGGAAGTCATCGAAGGATCTATGCGAAGTTGTCCATCATTTCATTCCTTTGTCTCATGAGGGCATTCTCTAGCAACATTTTAATAGGATCTCCTACTCCATCATCTTTCTTTTCATCCCCCATGGGTTTTTCGGGGACATGCACAAAGAAAAATAAATGAAGAGCAGACTGCCCTGATACCACTGATCTGGATTTAGGAGCAGAACGAACTAATTAACATAATGAATACAATAGACACAGAGATATGAAGAATAACACAAATATCCAATGAACAATATCTTCTATTAAATAATGAAATAGGTTGAAACTGTAAAACTACAGAACTGAAACAGTTGCTCGAATGGTGGTAGTTGTTACACATCAAAATTGCTCAGCTGGATAAGTGTCGCATTATCCCTCTCGATTGTCGTAAGTGTCACATCTTCCCCACAACTTTTGCAAGTGTCGCAAGTTGGTCACTAGTGTCGCAAAGGATGTTCAGACATACTGTCATGATAACGACACTAAGGAGACACTTATAACATCTCACGTGACTGATTTGAAGGAGGAGAACTGATCTACTGAAGTCAAACAACCTTTTTCCATCTGAAAGCACCCAAAAACTGAGTTTTGGAGAGGAGCGCTCCCCCTTACACTATCTCGGAGCACCGACACTCCCCAATACACTGTCAGGGAGCGTTATAACGCTCCCCTAGCCCTTTTGAGGGAGCGCTATAGATTTTGAGAGCGTTGGCGCCCCCTAAATCTTACTAGGGAGTGCTACAATGCTCTGATGGCCCTTTTAAGGGAGCGCTACCTATTCTGGGCGGTTGTTAAGCTGTTGAGATGAATGGGGGAAGCATCTTTTCATTCTTGGAAGGAAGTTGGATTCGAATCCCTAGTCCAGCCATGATCTTAGGGCAGATCCTCAACTGAAGGAGGAAAATCCTCACCTTCCCCAAGGAT
>SNQJ01S0179737.1:9366-20552 GCA_010110895.2 Picea sitchensis | reverse complement strand
CATTGAGAACCTCAATCTCGAAAAAACTTCATTTAGGCCCTCAAAATGGCCCCGGAAGTGAAAACCTGCTAAAAATAGTAAATGGCCAAAATGGCCAGAAAACTGTTTTGAGCCATTTGGAAAAGGTGGGTGGCCCTCGATATCCACCTGGATCACCCATGACCCATTTTTTACTTAGAGGGCCACTTTACACCTGTTGTGGAGGTTCTTTGCTTGAGATATCGGCTTGATATTACCTTGGAGACATTATTTGAGGATTTATCAACATAATTAGAGCATTCATACACTTCTTGAGGGCTTTGTCATTCCATTCATGAGGTTTTCCACCTTTGGAGGTTATATGTTGGTTTATTTCTTCCTTGGAGGACTTATAAACCATGATTTGACTCTTATACTATACTCTTTGAAGGGAATGTTGAGCTTATTCACCGAATTTACTTTTTTTGGGGGGGGGATGGCCCCCTCTTTTGGAAAGTTTCATGTATGTGGTTTGTTTTACTTGTATCTTGACTTAATTTCCTTCATTATGTGGATGGAAAACCACTTTTGTAGATCTCCTAGGCTAATTTTAGTGAGATTAGAAAATAATAAATAATGAGAAGGGTGTAGAAACCTCATCTATAAATAGAGGTTCTCCTCTCATTCCAAATGGTTGTTGTTGTTGGATATCATTTGAGAATACAAAACTTTTGAAGTTTTACCTATTGGAGGTTTTGGTGTTAATGCTCGGAGCTCTCTCTTTCTTGGTGCATCAAAGATTTGTTGTGATAGTTCAAGTCTACTACAAGCTTTCAAGATCGATCCATTTGAGGGGTAAGTCTACCACTTGGAAGGAAACATTCTAGGGTGTCATCCCTTCCTTCTTCCTTTGTTATCTTGGGTAAGTGCTCAATCCTTTGCTTTGTTTTTCCTTCCTTGGCAAGGGTTTTAAGCATTTTATCGAAGTTATAGTTGATCTTGTTGGCGAAGGTTTTTCCCTTGTGGAATCCCTTCTTGAAGGGCCTTGGTCTTCATACCTTATCTTGATTAGATAAGATATTATTCTACCAAAGGGTTCTAATCTCTCAGCGCTAATCCTTAATATAATAAAGACCAATTCTTGGAGGGGTATACTTCTTGACCACATAAGCCCTAGTGGGAAAATGACACTTATCTTCTCCCAACAACCAACCAAAAAACTTGAAAAAACTCTCTCTCTATATGTATGTATGTGTTGTTTTAGAAGAAATCTAACGATGAAAAATCAAATAAAATTCTTAATTTGGATTTCTTTCATAATCTAGTGCATAGATCATTAATTATTTTATTTCCTAGACTAGTTCTATCAATAGTTTGTACTTAATTGTTTATTTATAACCTTAAAAAAGCAAAACAACCCTATATACTTGATCTTCCAGATTTATTCTAATGTTTTGTGAGCTAATTTAAGGCTTTCTCAAATCTTAGATAGTTTTTTTTAATATATTTTTTCATAAGAAAAAAAACATTTATTTTTTAAATGTATTTCTAAAAATTATAATAAATTTAAAGTCATATTAATTATTAAATTTAATGTTTCATTTAAACATATTGTTTTTTTAATATTTATTTAGTAGTAATAATTTAAAAAATGTTAACCACATTTTTATGGGCGGCATGGGTGGTGAGATCTATGACATTTTGAGGATTAGTGCTAGTGTGGTGCTTGGAGGTAGAGGAGGTGGTGGGGATATGAGACATACCTAAATTTGTCAATGTTGAAGATGAATGTTTCTTAGATTTTCTATAATTATTAGTTGGGGTGTTTGAAGAGTGGGAAGAAGATTTGGCATAATACTTACTTACTTTTGAGCATGGACCTAACATTGTTGTTGAATCTATACTTCATCATTATGTTTGCTTTTTTTCTTAGTTAAGCCTTATACATCATTCTTTTTTATCTTATAATATTGTGGGTGTTTATTTAATGGTAGTTTTAGAGTTCTTCAAATGAAATGCTTAAACCTTTAAGAACTTAAGGGGGTTTTGTCTTTTATGTATTATACTTTTTTATGTTTTTTTTATACATTTTTTAAATTTTAATTACTTCCTAATTTATTTCCTAATACTTTTTGTTACTTTCAAAACTAACATTTATATAAAATTATTAACTAAATCTATCCAAACAAAAGTTAACAATTTTACATTAGATTAATTAAATTCTCAAAATCAATTGTTTGAAAATTTTGATCATGATTTTTTTTTCATTTTTTTCATAAGTTTTTCTCTACAAGTTTGTTGTTCTCTATTAATTTTTTAATCAACTTCAACAAACTTTTTGTCACTTGATGTTCACTTACAAGTTTGTTGTTATCTACATAACTTTTATGTTAACTTTTTAATCAACTTCAACAAACTTTTTGTCACTTGATGTTCACTTTTTAATCAATTTTAGCCAATAGAACTTTTGGTCAACATCTTTGATGACTCCAATTTTTAGGTGAATTTAAATGAATTAAAAATTAAAGAAAAGAAAAAACTCCTCATTCATTAATTTTCAATTAATTATATTAATTTCATTTAATTATGTTTCATATATTTATTTTGGAAACATTTTTATTAATTTAATTTTAAATAAATTTCAATAAAATAATTTTAAATAATATAATATATTTTTTAAATATATTTTAAAAAATTACAATAAATTTAATGTAATTACAATATATTTTTCAAATTAATTTTTTTATTTAAATAAATTATTGTTCTAATATTTATTTAATAATAATAATTAAAAAAAAATGTTAACAACATACATATATGTTTTTTTTTAAAAGGGAGATGGGGAGTTATGGGTGGTGAGATCTATTGCATTTTGTGGAATAGTGCATATGTGGTGCTTAGAGGTAGAAGAGGAGATGGGGTTAGGAGACATACCTAAATTAGTTCGATGTCAATGGAGAGTTATGAGTGGTGAGATCTATGACATTTTGAGGAATAGTGCACATGTGACGCTTAGAGGTAGAAGAGGAGATGGGTTAGGAGACATACCTAAATTAATTCGATGTCAAAGATGAATGTCTCCTATATTTTCTACAATTATTAGTTGGAGTTTTTGAAGAATAGAAAGAAGATTGAGCATTGTACTTACTTTTGAGCATGGACTTAGCATTGTTGTTGAGTGTATACTTTATCATTATGTTCGATTATTTTCTCAATTAACCCTTAAACATCATTCTTTTTTATCTTATAATATTGTGGGTGCTTATTTAATGGTAGTTTTGGAGTTCTTCAAATTTTCTACAATTATTACTTAAGAATAGAAAGAAGATTAGGCATTGTACTTACTTTTGAACATGGACTTAGCATTGTTGTTGAGTGTATACTTTATCATTATATTTGATTCTTTTCTCAATTAAGCCTTATACATCATTCTTTTTTATCTTATAATATTGTAGGTGCTTATTTAATGGTAGTTTTGGAGTTCTTCAAATGAAATGGTTAGGCTTTTGAAAACCTTAGCTGATATCTCTACTTGTGTGTAAATGTGCTCTAAGACTTATAGACATGATACTAATGACGTGTGGGCATGCCACATTGATAACATTTGAATATCGTGCCAAAGTGATTTCTTCACAAATTTCTTCGTTCAACCTCTCTAGGAAATAAAAACAAAGATCCCTTTTAACACTAGTGATATAGAAATTGATGACAAAGTACCATCTAATCATTTCATACTATCATTATAAATATTTTTTAAAACATCCAATAAAAATCTAATGACCCAAAAACTATCATATATATTAATGTTCACAAAAAAAATATTCCAATACAATATAATTTTTTTGGTCATTTTTAATTTTGATTACCATAAAAAAAAACTTTATGAAATTTACATAGTTTTTTTAATATTACAAAATTTGTGTGATTTCTTTTTAAATTTTTAATATATAAATATCTTAATTATTAAAATCTTTAGAACTTTAGATTTTGAGTTGTTTGTATCCATTTCAGAACCAATACAACCTAAAATATAAAAGTTGTGCAAATTATAAAATTTGGGATAATTTTAATTTTATATTTATAAATAATAAGAAATGAATTTTGAATAATATTAATATTATATCTTGTGATTTAGTAAAAATTTGAAACTCGATTAAAGAAAATAAAGTGCAAAACCTATTTCACTATCATTTCAAATCAAACTACTTTAATTATTTCTATTTTCTCTTAGAATATTTGTTTCTATTATTTTAAGAGTGCAAAACCTAGTCACTATCATTTCAAATCAAACCACTTTATTTGTTTCTATTATTTTTATTTTCTCTTAAAATATTTATTTTTATCTTATATGATATCTTCTATCTTGAAAGTTGAAATATAGATAGAAAGAAGATATGTCTATGCTGTACAAATATGAACTTGGGTATTCCACCATGACTCGCTTTAATTAATAGAAAGTGGTATGTGATGATCCTGATAAGGGGCATTCAGATTATTTTTAACGAGAGACTATAGTGACCCGAGTCTATCAAAGATGACTGAAATTTGGTAAATTAAAATGTTTGGTATTTTAATGGATCTAACACCCCTTTCTGAAGTTTTGAATCAATCTGGGTAAAAAAATCCCTGACCCACAGTTTTAAAGTGATGTGGTTACATTTCTCAGATGGTGAAATCCAACAACGGAAAATGATCGTTTGAGAGTCGTACACCCATATGTGATCAGGTTCAGTACATAAATATACTGTTGACTTATATTTCCTTTGGAGCCACGACGCACAATCTCCGCCACCCATTGAGGTAAATAACCTGACTCTCACCAGCATTCAAGTATTGGCCATTTTCATCTTCTGCCATGTTGATCACAAATTTCTATTCCCTTTCTCTCATGTATTGGCCATTTTCATCTTCTGCCATGTTGATCACAAATTTCTATTCCCTTTCTCTCATTCATGGATGTCAAACTGCTCATCCTACTCTAGCATGGAAATCCTCTAATCCCATTAAAATAACCCGGACAGCCTCAGCAATGCCCATTTCAAGAACCCAGTCAAGAAAAGCTTACGGAATTCTTGTTGCAAGATGTTGCTCCTCTGCGCCTCCTAAGCTGAAGGACCAACTGTTATCTACAATTGCAACCTCTAATGGCACTATATGTGAGGACTCCATGGCTCTCATTTCGTCTCTAGAGAAACTCAACCCCAATCCAGATGTCAGACTTGCTCCTCATCTCTACAGTGGCTGCTTCCAATTAATCAGTGGGTCCTTCAAAGGCACTGGCAAGCCTGGAGAAGCTCAGAAAATAGTGGAGAATACAGTTACTCTGGGCAGGGCTGCTTTCAATGCCTTCAAGCCAACTGACATTGAAATTCAACTGAAACAAACGTATAACCATGTGGGTATAGAGGCCGAAGATGCTTACAATGTGCTAATCCAATTCTCAGTCAGTTCAGATGGTATCTCACCTATTGAAGGCATGTTCATAAACAGGGGTGTGTTTAGCATATCTGGTTCAGCCAAGATGGATATCATATTTGAATCTTCTGCTATGGTTCCTGTTAACCCTAAAAGGGACTTGGAATCATGGCTTAAGATCTTCAAAGATGCCAATCCCACTATGGATGAAGAAGGATCTGCAATGGTGGCTCTGCCCCCTACCAAAGGCTTTCTTGACTATATTTATCTCGATGATGATCTGAGAATTACAAGGGGACATAGAGGAGCAGTTGTTGTCGTTAAGAGGTTACAGCACAAAGTCATCGATCTTTGAGACGGAATTTGAATTCTGTAAGTACTGATGGGTTCAAAATTTCAATTCTGTAAGTACTCATTGGTTCAAAAATGCCAATGTAGTAAATTTATTGACTTAATTTGTAAATACAGTTGTTTACTATGTTAATTAGGTTTAACCTAATTGTTGAGAGGAGTATTATCCTACCCACTCAACATCATTTCCTACAAATGACATATTGACATATTATTATTAAGAGGACTATTATCTTACCCACTCAACATCATTTCCTACAAATAACATATTATTAAACTGGTAGGAAATATATTGTTGTATGTCACAATGAGTTCTTAGGAATGTGTATTTCAATAAATAAATAATAAATAGTTATTCACTATCATATATTTATTCCAAGATTGGTAGTTTGTTGTCAATGAAATAAGTCTTATAAAATGTATTTATTCCAAATTTGGTAATTTGTTGTCAGTGTCTGTTGTTAAATATATTTATGCAAAGTATGGTAGTTTGTTGTCAGTGAAAACAACTCTGCAGAACAACAGTGTTCTAGTTTTAAAAGACAACGGGTCTGGCATTCGCCTATAGGCATTAATTCCCTTGGCATTATTGTCAAATTAAGATTCAATCATGATAATGTTGAAGTTGTATGCAAAATAGTTTGAAACTCATGCATCCACCCACACTGCATATATTCATGGGTGGGACAATTGATCAACCCCCTCATTGACTGTAAAAGTAGTTTCACAAACCTTTGAGTTCATTGTGGCATTGTTTTGTTCCGGTTCTTCACCAAACTTATATCATTCATGGGTAATTTGAAGCGTGTCATTCAAGAGTAGTCTCATTTGTTCCCTTGCTTTTGCGTAAACCTCTCCATATTACCAATCTATGTCTAACTGTTTTTAAGCTTCAATAAATCACCATCAGATTACATTCAAGTACCGAATTTTAGAGAAAGCCAGAGAGGGTTTACTCGTAAGATTATCTCACACAATAAAGTTAGTTTAGTCCTCTACCAAAGTGGAAGATAAAACTATAATAAGTTACAGTTATATTTTGTATTACACTGTATGAGTTTACTGTGTACACAGTGTATTGTCTACTGTGTACACATTCTACTCTTTACCATGTAGTAGACATTAGACTGTATCCAGTGGATAAACTAGATGCTTACTTTATAAGAGCATGCCAAATTTCCATAGAGCATAGAACAACACACTCTTTGTATGTCCCATTTTTTCCTTTGTTCTTCTTGAATGAATTGCCCCTTTTGGGATTCCTGGGTAAATGAGAGGGTGCAAACACCGCAAGGCTAACGAACCAGAACCAGTTGCAGTAAAGTCCCACTAGTTTAAGCAGAACCACAGCTGCTCCTACATACCTAACATATGTTCTTACACGTGAATACTATACATTATATGTAATTTTTTATATGCTAATATCCAAGGGTATTGTATCCAAAGTTTTCCGGATATCTGCTGTATATTCCATGTTTTTTAGGATTCCATATCTGAATCTATGTCAGTTACATTTGTATCGGTCCATTTTTTACAAAGGGACTTTTTGAATACTGTACCTTCTTCCAGCAACATTTGTGGGGATTTTCTCTTTGCTGTGGGACTCTCTGCTTTCTGACAATAGCATTTGGGAGAGCAATTGATGCAGCGGTATCCTTGGGCTTGCGCAATAGACATCAAATATTTGCTATCTGGTTACCGTTCAAACTTTATCCTAGGAAGAAAAGTCCTAACTTCAGCGTTTCGGCGAGAGAGCCTAGAGACATTACAGCCAAATTACAGACAAACTACCCATTGTCACCTCAGTAACCTTGCCCCACACTTTAGACTAAGGAAACTAAGCTACCTTAGTCTAGAGGGGAAACCCTATGATCAAGCTAAGCTACTCATTATAGATTAAGTGAAAGTGTGAATTAACTTAGATCAAATGTAAAACTTAGCTATCAATTACCAATATGCATTAATGTTGAGGAAGAGATTAAGTGTGAAAATTATTTAATTGATTACTCTTGAACTCATCCTAATCAAATCAATTCACTCTTTATAGACACAAGAATTGCAAGGAAATAAGTGAGGTGAATTGCTAGATTAATCCAACTGAAACGTGAACTTCTCACCAATTTTCCAAGTTATCAAGTGTGAAGTATCCAGAGTGGCGTTTGAAATGTTTGCCAAATCAGATTTCATCCATATGTGCAACCTGATAATCGATTACAAGTGATGGAATTCTAAAGGGCAGGTCACTGCTCAGTGTTTAAGTCATCACCATTTCGCACAATTATGATATCATTAACTTAGAACAAATTGTACCAGAGCTGAAAGAGATGAAGTCTTTGCATGGACGTTCACTCAATCAGTATGAAACACATGTAACATCAAATGAACTTTATCCAGCAAACCAAGATTTAGCAAGATAATTGACAAACCATGTTGCTGTTCTATTCACTGTCAAATAATATTAAAGTCTGAATAGAACAGCATGGTAAAAGGGAATATCATCATATACTAGCATCCGTGTCTTGTCATGCTAGTGCTACAAATGGAGTGTGCTAGCAGCAATTGACCATGTGAAATAAAGTATTCGAAATTTAGCACTGGAAATGAATTCAAATTTACTAGCAACTCTGTCCATCATTTTGAGGAACCATGTGAGATTATGACCACCAGAACACTGAACTATTCAAACTCAATTTGAAACCCAAACCAGCACTGTTGAGAATCAATGAATCATTAAGCATTCAGATACTAGTGTGGTATCAGTTTGTTTGTATTAATCATTTGTTACATAGGGCACCATACTAAACCACACATTCAAATTTAGGACCTGAACAATCAAGTGTGAAGAAATTACTCTTATTTATGTAATCAGATCAGATGCCACAACTTACAGTAAGATGTAATCAGCGGTGTCCAAACAACATTAACCATGAGATTTGAAACTCTATACACACAATGAATCCCATGAACTGAAATATAGATCAACGAATATGTAAGGTTCCAATTAAGCGATTTAGGACACATTTTTGTCATCACTCCATTAACCTTAACAATGATCAGAATAGCACACAGGAAAAGATTGATCCATCTTAACACTTTAAATTCATCAAACAGTTCATTCATAAGATTGATTTGTTATGGGTGAAAAAATGCTTGAAAAGAAATTCGGTCCCTTAGAAAGAATATGGCATTTGCAATACATGATTACATCATATTATCAGTGCAGCGATTTAGTACTCAGAAGTGTGCTGGGTCAAAATTTCAAAACCCTCGAATGGTCAACAATAAGAGAATAAGCCAGTGCTAGAAAAAAGTAAACATTCAACAATAATCGTTCCAGTACTTGCCATTGATTAGTTTTTCTAGAATACTTAGACCATGGAATAACTGAAACGTTCTCAAAATAATATGAGATGTATTCAGCCCTTGAAAGTAGAACTTTTTCAGTCCTTAAGCTTTTTTATAACCCATGCTAACACCTTAAAATGAGGGAACTTTTCCATCTTTTTGCTTCCTTAAGATAATGATCATGTAAGGCCATTTAAACGCTTATGAAATAATTTGAATTGTTGGTGCATTCAAGCAGCATGTAATATAGATCCTCAGATTTTTATTCCTTTTATTTATTATGTTTTGTGTCATTAGGCTGTGAATGTTAAATATAAAGAATAAAGCATGAAATTAGATTCAACCCAAAAGAATAGCAAATTGATATTAGATAGGACCACTTCAAGAGATCGATCTGTAAATTAAAATCCAAGTCTGCTGTAATATATGAAGAGGTTAGCACATGCAATCTTGGTATAAGCAGCCTAGATTTGAAAATGAGGATCTATAAAACCCTAGGCCGCAAGCAAACAATTTTTTTTAGCAAAGAATAATATATCAAAACCTAGAATAATATGCCAAAGGAAATATAAAAGAAAACACACTAATATTGAGCAAATAAGCCTTTTCATTCCCTTTCCAACCATGCCAAATGAGAGTGGCGCCCTCCTTATATAGGTGAGGATCCTCTCAATACTATACAATGAAAACAATGAGCTAGGATGAAACCATGTGCTAGAATGAGCTAGGATGAAACCATGTGCTAAAACCATGTCTTGAGTGAAAACCACTAGAAGTTGCAAGAAACTCCTAAAAGATAGGGTGCCCTCCATAAATTGAGTCAATCCTCAACTAACTCCACATGTGTGGTCCAAATGAGAGAGAGAACAAGTGCATCCTCCCTTAAAGTGTGCAACTAACTTCTTGTGGCACATGTGGGGTCAAATAAGGGTCCAAAATATGAGTGCTCCACTAACTCCTTTTTTCATGCAACAAACCTTTCACACTTGTGAGAATAGGTCATGATGAGGTGCGCCCATTATAGAAGCTTCTAGGGGCCATACGTGTGAGGGAGAGAGAAAATGTGCCCTTCTAAAAGGATTTTCACATGTGCCAAGTAATACATGTCTATGTGGCTCAAACATTGCTCCTTATTTTGACAAGTGTACAAATTGTTGATGTGGACACCTCAGTGATTATGTGGCATCCTCGTCATTATCCAATGTGTTTTCATGGATCCCAATGCAATGACATGGATTCCAAGAAAAATGTCACGGATTCCAATGTAGGTACATAGATCTCGAGGCAATAACATGGATTTTGAGGCATAGTACACAGATTCCAACATTGAGCGCCCACCTATAATGATGTATAGAGCTTGAAAACAAGTCATTAGACAACAAACATCATGTAATATATTCTAACAACAACTTAACATAGGTTAATTTTATAAATTGCATAAGTTTACCATGGTGGGACAACTTCACCCCTATTACATGTGTCAATTTCCTAGGAAAAAGGTATTTCCTAAGTAATTTGGTTAGAGAGAGGTAAATTTAGTGAATAATTGATGAAAAGAAAGGAGAACTTTATGTTTTGACCATGTTGACCGTTGGGTTAGCACAGAGGTCAACTCATTTCATGAAGATTATATATGTCGAAGACAGATGGTTCTACTGGGTGTTTTTAAACACCAGCACTTATATTTTTGTAAACGGGATCTCCACACCCCTGCGAGGGTAATAATGTAATAATGTCTGCATGGATCATAGTTAGGTCAGGTACCTTGGATGTTGACATCAGGGGAGTTCCTTGCATCGAGGTTTTTTAATCTCAGGGGATTAATGCGGCCTAACTAGTCGGGCTAATTTTCCGGAGTTTTTTCCCTCCCAGACTTCCTCCAAAGTGGTGTAAGGCGCTCTGGTGATCACATACAATGAGTAACCTCTTAGGATGATTGTAAATGACCATGCAAGGCAATGTCTTGAGTCTTGAGAGATTCCGTCGAGTCTAAGTCAGTTTTTTTTTAATTAATTAATTATTTTTGAGCTTAATATTGTAAAAACTTCGTCTTTGGGAGAAAGATAGGGGTATTTGTGCTCAAAATGAATGGAATAGCACTCCCTACACCCACTGGC
>SNQJ01S0179736.1:0-19493 GCA_010110895.2 Picea sitchensis | reverse complement strand
CATATTGTACTTGAACATTTAAGTGGGGTAAAAGGAGGTTGCCCCCTCGAAGAGGCTTATTATCTGAAATTATCTCTTTTTCAAGGCGTTGAGTACTTTTCCTGAGGTTTTTCTATGCTATATTGAAGTTTGGTTCTTAACAAAACATCCCAAGGTATTTGACCTAACTATGATCCATGCAGACTTATTACATTATTAACCCACGCAAGGGTGCGAAAATTTCGATTACAAAATTTTGTGTTGGAGCATCAAATGCCCAAGTAGAACCAATACTGTCTTCAACATATTTGCATTTGATGATGCATAATTCATGGCACATGAGTTGACCCCCTAACTGAATAGGCGGTCAACACAACCCAATGCCCGGACCAGTGTAATGGGATGGATGAGCGGGAAAAATATGAAAAGTGGTAAGTATGGTGGGAGCGGACGATGGCCTTTCATGAATCCCCCAGTGGCAACTCAAACCCTATGGGTACCAACTTATTAGGGCATCATGTTATCCCCTCCGGATATGGTCAAGTGGAGAAGTTGAAGATCCAGATTCCAAGCACCCGTTAGAAGCAAAAATAATTGAATGCACATATTCAAAGGTTTTGAGGATCAGAGTGACACAAACCATGATACCCGAACTCATTACCCGATGGAGCAAGATCCATCTCTGTTATAGGACCAGGCCGAGGTGATGGATGTTGATGTTGCTGACAAAGTGGAGGCTCTGAAGAATGAAAGGATGGGCCCTCCAGGGCCATGCTCAAGTCGATATGGCTTTTGGTACTCCATGTCTAGGACTTGTGGGCCTCGAGACATAATCTCCTTAGTTATCCCTAGGCTCGGGGTTAACATCTGGCTCCAACTTGAGGACATGTGCTCACCGTAGAGCACATGAGAACCTCAACATCTCTGGCATAACCTGTGACCTGCTTGATCTCAACATAAGACTGTTAGCAATCATTTGGGGTGGTGATTGGACATATCATTGAGTATCAAAAAATAATGTTGGCCAATAGTATCCGGCTCTTAGGATCTTGTGGGCAGTAGTACGGGCTACAAAATGTCCACCACAAAATCCAGAGTGTAATTCCCTCAACAACTTCTTCTTGATTGACACATCTAAGAAGAACTCCATCAGGATCCTTTCAACCAAGGCCATTTTTGGTTAGACAGTATTTCATAGCCTTAAGTCTCAAAGCCCTTCTTTTGTAGTCCACTAGGTGATCCGAGCATGATAAATTCTTAAGGTAGTAGATGATATCGGAATACCACTCATCATGTTCTAATTCACTGACTACCACGTTTATCTTTTCACTTTCTCCCATTTGTATGGCCTCTTGGTTGATATCAGTCGGCATCTAGGCCAGACCCTGTCCTTTTATAATCTTTGTGGGTTTTATCTCTAAGTCATACTCTTGGATTTTGGATACCCACTTGCCCCTAGTACCCATACAATTTTGTTGTGAGAATACATCCTTCACTGTCGGGTAAGGGACATAAGCTTTGATTTTGTTATAACCCACATAGTTTCTAAAGTGCTTAATGGATTTCACTAAGGCATATGCTTGCTTCTCCGTAATAGAATAATTCAACTCTGAATCCCTAAGGAATTTTCTCATTAAGGCTATAGGGTGTTCATAATCGTCAGCGTCCTTTTGTAGTAAGACACCTACAATGGTAACCTGGGAGGCAAAAGATAATATTATGAAATCTCGTGAATAATCCGAACTGATCAAGACTGGGGCTTGGGAGATAGCGTCCTTTATGTCTTCAAAAGATTTGATGGATTTATCATTCCATTTAAACACAATATCCTTCTTTAGTAAATCACTCATGGGTTTTATCCTTTCGGAAAAGTTTGGGCCAGCTCTTCGAATGAAATTTATTTTTCCGAAAAAGGATTGTAAGGACTTCTTGTTGGCTGGAGGGCATACATCCTTAATCGACTGGACCCTTTCAGGGTCTATGGAGATTCCCCCTTCCGAGGCTATGTGACCCAAAAGTTTCCCTTTGTCTATCCTGAAGATAGATTTCTTAGGGTTCAAGGAGATACCATATTTCCTACACCGCTCAAAAACAATTATGAGGTGTGATATGTGGTCCTTCCTCTCCTTTCATACGACTGAGAGATCGTCTTTGTAGATATCTATGATTTTCTGAATGAGATCCCTAAAGGAAAATTCCATTGCTCTTTGAAAGGTAGCACCGACATTCATAAGGCCAAACAACATTGTCAAATACATAAATGTTCCCCATGGTGTGGTAAATGTCGTTTTAAGTTGATCTTCTCTTTTAAGCAAGACTTGGTTGTACCCAGAAAATCCATCCAACATGGACATCATCCTTTCCCTTGTAACCCTTTGTAACAAATGTTCCATATTTGGGAGGGGATAGTTGTCCTTCAAGGATAGTTGGTTAAGGTTTCAAAAATCCACACACAAATGTATATCAGCATTTTTCTTTTGGACAACTACCAAATTCGACATCCATGATGAGTACCTAATGGGAGCCATGATTCCAACATCAACCATATTTTGGAGTTCCTTTTGTATTTGGTTTTCCAATTTTGGGTTGACATGTCTTAGTTTTTGTCTAAAAGGTTTGGCTCCCTCTGTCAAATGTATAGCATGTTGGATGACATCACCCCTATAAGCCTTTAATTCATCATAATTCCAAGTGAAAGTATCCTTGAATTCTCTTATGAGGTCTAGAATTTCCATCCTTTCCTTCTCAGTAGTTCCTTTCCCTATTTTGACCATCCTTGGGTCCATCTCTGTGCCAATGTTGAATTCTAGGGCATCATCTATTTGTTTGTTGGGCTTCTTTCCCTTGAAAACATTGTGCCTATCAAAGAGGTGTTCTAAAGGGACACATCCTTTTGGTAAGGTGTTATTTTGGAGGTTGACCACATCCAGGTCCATGGAATCGGCTAGGAAGTTTACTTGTGAATCGATGAATTCTTTGTTATTTTCCATGAACCTAATGATCTGGTCATCATATTCAAAGACTTGCCAATGTTCCAAGTTATCGGGGATAGAAAGCCACAACAAAAATTCCATTTTGCACAAGTTTTGGAGTGGGCCATCACAAGGTTGTAAGGTGGAAGTGGAAATAGCCAGGGCATCTGCCACATCATTTTCTTCTCAGAGAATGGCTTTGATTGTCACCATCTCAAAATATATTTACAATGGATTGTGCAAAATCACAGTACTTCTTCAGCTTCTCATTCTTGGCAACAAAGTCTGGTAACACTTGTGACACTATTAAGTCTAAGTCCCCTATCACCCTTAGGTGTGTGACACCTTTATCGATTGCCAAGTAGAGAACTAGGATCAAATCTTCGTATTCAACGATGTTGTTTGTACAGTGATATTCAAGTCTATAGGAATAATAGAAGGTCTCCTGGGATGGGGCTATCAATACAATACCTACCCCCAAGCCATAACTCGAATGGGACCCGTCAAACTCCAAAATCCACAATCTTTTAGGCGTTTTGGTAGTTTCACCTCATGAACTTGCTTCTTGGAGAAACTAATTCTCAATGTCATTGTTAACACATAGGAGCTGATCATTTGGTTCACCAAGGGACTCAACTAGGGATCCTGTAATGGGTTCTTTGTGCAAGGTAAAGAATCCTCCTTCAGGGTGAGGTATGACAACTTCGGATCCTTGGTTTTGGAAACTTCCAGCCAAGTTTTCTACAAGGTCCTTATGGAGTATGATACCCCAATTGCTCAAAGAATCTATTACCAAAACATCTATAGTAAAAGGAGTGTTAGGGAAAGAATGGAAAGAAACACTCAAATCTTTGATAATGCCCTTTGCAAAGTATTCTTGTGTGTTGGCTACGATATGCTTATAGACCTAACTAATGCATGACTCTCTTGGGCATAACATTACCTGGATCATCTTGGTCAAAGACATAGTTATGGAGGAGGGATTCATTCACCCAGAGAGTAACATAAAAAGGTGTGGTCTCCCCATACTTTGGTCCAATGCTTCCTACCTGGTGGACAAAAGGAGAATCTTCTTCAAGAATGTCATATTTGTAAATTTGTGGTAGGGAAAATTTAATCTCTTCATCCTTGTGTGTAGCAAAAATGTCTTGAATGGGTTCTATGTCCTCAGGAGTTTCATTCTGTTGAGAGAATAAGGAAGTATCTTGCATGTTGGTGAAACCTGTGCTCCATTTTCTAGGGTAAGCACTACACTCTACCTCAAGAATCTTTGGGAGGTCAAGCTCTACTTCCACCATGCTCTCATCATTTGGTTCCTAGGAGTCGTTGTTGTACAAGAGGTTAAACTGATGGATGGAGTCATTGAACCTAAGGTTTTCCTCGATCTGACAAGTAGCCTCTTGTGCTTCGTCCAAGCTTGAGAGTAATCGATGCTTGAGGGTGAAATGAAAATTTCCCTCTAAGGACATTAAGTAATGCTGGAGAATATCACTTTTTGGGTTAAAGTTGGCCTGGATATTTTTTAGGAGAAGATTGAACCTATCATTGAAGTCCCTAATGCTCTTATTGGTTCCTTTACAAATTTTGAGGTATTGGGAGTAAAAGGAATTTAGACTTTCTTTCTTACACCATGCCTTTTTGAAAAATCATTCTAGGTCTTCGGGGGTTTTGAAACTCCCACTTGGTTGAGTGTCAATCCATTTCTTAGCAGTCACAATGAGTGAACTTGAAAAGAGTCCCATAAAGACATTAGGGTGTTCCTATCCAAATTGATGAAAATCAAACTCCTCACAAAACTTGCTCCAATTTGAGTTACCATATGATCCCCCCTCTCTCGAAAACGTAGGTATCCAGAAGTTATCCCTCTTGGGTAGATCACATACTCCTCCTTGGGTGTTAGCTAGATCCAAAGAGCCAAAGAATTCTTTATGAGACCATTTAGGAGGAATTGTAGTCGTAACAGGATTTGAGGGGTAATAGGAATTAAAACAGTAGAAGGGATTATGTACTGATGCCCACTACAGGTCGTCATTTGTGAAGTCGCCAGACAATTTTATTGAAATTATAAAAGAAATAAGGGAATGACCCTTAGTGGAGCCGTCAGATAATCTTGTAAGAAAAGTTCCTTGGATAAAGTCTTACTGAAAAAAATGTCATTTTGAGGAATATTGACTCAGTGTTCCCTGGCAACGACGCCAAAATGTTCTCGCACAATTTGTACTTTGATAGAAGAAAAGGTTAAAGGGGAGCAAATTGGTGTAATGGGAGACTATCCTATCACTGTCACCTCAATATGATGTCTCTTTCTATTTAGGATCCCATCTCACAAGTCACCACCAATCAGAAACTCCAGTTTTATAACCAATGAAAAGATAATATGTCAAAGTGTACCTGCCTGAAACAAAGCAACAAGAAACTAGATATATTTGCAAGTACACTTGCTGGTTAGCACTTCATAAAACCATGGACTTTCTTGAGAAAAGCAATTTGTTGAATATGATGAAGTAAACAAAAAATTTATAGCCGCAATCTTTGTAGAGCAATACTTCACAATAAATGCCCTGGAAATAGCTTCAAAATGACTAAGAATCATTAACCATCGAAATCATAATACTAGCATTTGATAGAAGCAAATAAGACAAGGTGTAGATCAGCCTTTTCAATTGCTTTTATGAGCTTTTAATGCTGCATCTAATCGTTGTAGCTTACTTTAGTAACAACAGCAATATTGTTAGTAGGTTAGGCTATTCTAGGGTTAGAAAGTGTTAGTAGGTTGCTCAAAGAGTAGGTTTCGAAAGTTGTGTTGATCAATTACTCAAGAGAGGACTTAGACTAGTTCTTTTGGGGTAAATGGATTTAATAATGCATCAACAAATGTTAAAGAAAAATGATAATAGAAGAGTTAAAGACAAGAGAGATTAATGAATTGGAGTGTTGGTAACCCAAGGCTCCAATTATCAAAACCCTAAGGGGAAACTAGCTGCTAAGGTGTAGGTAACCCTAGGCCTTAGTAGATTTCCTCCCTCTCCAACTCAAAGATGAAGCAAAAATGGAAAGCATGAAGCAATCGATACTAAGGTGTTGCAATGGCAAGGCCTTAGCTCATGATTCAAGAAAATTGGCCTTTTGACAATATCTAGTAGGTGAAAGCTTTTGAAGTTAGAACAATAACATGTGCTAGTCTTCCTAGGGTTTAATCAAGCAATTTCATAATATTGAATGTAAATGAAAGATAAATAAAACCATAACCATTCAATTAAGAATAATTGTAGACAATTCACTTACATACATCAAGAATAATCAAGAAAATCCCTAGTTGAACACATCCACCAAGAAGCTTGCCAAAATACGCCAAATTTAGCCTCCTTCAACAAATGACCCTAAAATTTCAGCCAAGAAACCCTAAGGAGGGTGAAAATTTCATTCCTCACAAGTGTGAGTGAAAGATGATGAAAAATAAGAGGGATTTTCCCCTTATTTATACAATACTAATGACCAGAATTAGGTCATAAAGGCCAACATGGCCAGTTACAAATAATATCCAGTTTTTACATTAAATGTCATAATTAAACCCTAAAACAAGTTGATAATGTGACATCATGCCCTTTTAGGTTGACTTTAGGCCCTTTTTGGGCAACATTGGCATCATGGAGCAAAGCGTTAGGCCTCCTTGGGCCTTAGGAACCTTCCACATGTGCCACTTGGCACACAACTGCTTACCTGTGGGTACCTCTGAAGAGGGCGAGTTGCACCTTGTCATGGATGGAAATGTTTCCAAGCCCATTCATGCCTTTTATCTTTTATTCTTATTTCTTTTTCTTTCAAGAGGCTAGGTAGGGGACACTGCCCTGGCGTGGTAACCAGTGGTGGCAATGTTACCCACAAGCATTTCACAGAAATGAGAAGGTTGGCTCGTTTTGAGACCCCCTTTCTCTTGGCTATGCCACCAAGAGACACTACCTTGGTGTGGTGACCAGCTGTCGCTAGTGTCATACCGCTACATGACAATGTACCTAATAGTCTAGCTCTCGATGGGAACCCCTATCCTCTAACTAGGTCTTGATTTATTATTTTTTATGGGTCCCTCTATTTCTTGCTCAGAATATTTTTATTGCTTTCTCAGGGATCCCTAGGTGAAGAATCTCAAGGTTTCATTCTTTTGTCTTTTATATTTTGCCAGCTATTTTTACCCTCTAGGCCTTTAGCCCCTTCTTCCCACAAGGTAAGGTACAACCCTTAGATATTTGGCCAGCCTAATGCCCGAACTAGTGTAATGGGATGGTTGAGCGGGAAAAAGATGAAAATTGGTAAGTATGGTGGGAGCGGACGATGGCCTTTCATGATTCCCCCCTGTGGCAACTCAAACCCTATGGGTACCAGCTTACTAGGGAATCATGTCATTCCCCCCAGGTGTGGTCAAGTGAAAAGGCATAAGGTCCAAGCATACGTTAGAAAAAAGAATTAAATGAACATATTCAAAGGTTTTGAGGATCAAAGTGACACATACCATGATACACGGACTCATTACCTCATGGAGGAAGTGATGCAGGAAGAGTCACGAGACCACCACCTCGCGCTCCTGCTCATAGGATCGATCAATCATTTCATGAGCCGAAGCGGCTCATCTGATTCCCTGCTGGAATCTCTGCTAAAAACCTGATCCACGAGTCCTTCCCTTCTCCTTGTCACAACCTCTGCATGCACCTATGACCTTTCCCCGATTCAGTTTCGGGTTTTGCGGTTTTGCGATCTCCGATGTCAAGAGTTCCTGTCCTCTCGAGCTCCCGATCTCCAATGAGTAAATTCACCGATATGCACCTTTTACGTGTTAGCCCTCCTGGCCATACTCTTGGCCCATATGACCACTATCTCACAAGACCGCAACCTTGTCTCTCATCGGGGTTTCAGACATCGCAATGCCAAAATGCATGAACACTTAGTCCTCGGAATCCCTGATATTCCGATTCCCAATTCTTCGACATGACGTCAGCTAGGCCCCACAACAACAGAGCTTTTCTCCTTATCATAATTTCCTCTATAGTGGTTTTTCCACTCGCGATATCAAACAACTCACTTTGCCGACTCCCGACTCCCGATATGCTGACAGACGATTCTCTTTCGGGAAATCTCCCTAATACTCTGATCGCCTCTCGCGATTTTGTAACTTCTACTGCTCCAGAATTCTTGCTCTCAGGATTCGCGAAATGTCAAACCCTGATGCACCAAAATACCGATGGGCGCTTGATCTCCGCCATAAGTCTCCACAAACGGATGGCTCTGATTCAATTCGGTGTTTTCACTCTGGAGATTCCCGATCTCCTGGCCTCGAGACTCTCGATATCCTGATATTCTGACGCTTGTTTCGGAACTCTCACCTCCACTAATCCTGGTGCCCGGATCTCCAAAATGGATGATCACTCGACACGCGTCCTTCCTCGAATTAACGGCTGCGATTCTTTCGTTGTTTCGGGACTTGAAATGTCTCGACCTTCTCGACCTTGAGAACTCTGATATCCTGAACGTCGATGTCCCGATGGCTGCGCCTCTCATCGAGATTTTTCCCCTGCTACTCACGAAGGTAAACCTCGTGCGGCTCCTGTCCAATTTGACGGCTGACGGGATTTTCGAATGAGATCCAACGGCTCACGATCTCCCCCTTATGTGCACTTCTCTTGATGCTCTCTGGACGTGAAATCTTCAACGGTCCAAATTTCTTTCTCCAACTGATATGACGGTTGTTGTTCTTCCTCCTGAGCTTGCGCACTTTCTTCCTGCACTTGGAAGAATTCCAAGTTTCTCAAAGGCCCTGAACTTTGCTTCGTCTCCGTGAACTCCATGACTGTGAGTTCTCAACTGCGCGTGTAAAAATATTGTCCCTCCTGATCTTTGGGTACTTTGAACTCGTCAAAGGATTCTGAAGCTCCTGCACTCTGCAGGGTATTCACATGCGCACTAACGGTGCTATATATCCTGAGCTTTCCTGTAGCTTTGACCTCCTAGGAAACTTAGTTCTTCGTCCTTCCTCCCTCATATGGAGAATATTTGGATGCCCTCTTGGCTATCCTCTCTCAAGCAACCTCTTGTTAAGTGCTGTAGGGTGTTCAACAACCCTGTGAAGATCCCTCATTGGATTCTTCCTCTAATTTCTAGAACTCAAAGAGTTCTCTCCTCTTCTTTGTGCTTGTCTGCACACCTACTCAATTACCACCTGGTAGAGTATCTTCTCACAGAACATCCAACAGTTTTGTACCTTTGTGCACCCCTTGCACCTGCTCAATGTCCACTTGGTAGATCTCTCAGAATCCTCATTGATTCTGGTTCTCTCTAAACTCACAACAGAGTTCTTCTCAATGCACCAATGTGCATATGCTCAATGCCCACTTGGCAGAGCTTCACAGAACTCCTCAGAGCTTCTGTCTGCAATTGTGTCTCTCCTACACAGAATTGCCTCCAAGGTATTCAACAACCTTGAGGTCTTCCCTAAGTTGTTGACTCCAGTCCTTGTGCTGCAGCACGTCTTTGTCTGAATCCGCAAAATTCAGAAGTGCAACCTCTGTGCACGGCTATCAGAACATGCAGCGTTCTGTCACACCCTCCTGGTATGAAGCCTCAAGACCTTCACCTGAAATCAAAACACACTCCTGCAAATGAAAACCTACAATATACATCTACAGCACATATGAACACTCACAGACATTCATTCAACACAGAATCCATGCAGGAAAAACTTTTATTTGTATTAAATGGAAAATGCCTGTATTTACAAGGTGTTCCTGAGCACGGCCTATAACAAGGTCTCGGCTCCTTCTATTATGCTCTCTACTCGCAGATCCTCTCCTATCTCAACTCTACTCTTACTCTTCCCTCCCTATCAAAGAGATACAATAGATCTTTTTACATGAGGAGGCTCTTAGAGTGCTCCCCCCAATCTACCTACCCTATTCAATTACATTAAATGGGTTGTCTAGTCCAGCATCTAGATCTAGATCTCAGCCTTTCAAAACATTAAAGGCCTATATTATCTATAGTCTGTGCAAAGGCACGGCTTCACAGCTCACCATATTAAACATTAAATTACATTGAATTCAGAATTTAAATGAGGTTGCGCCTCTCTTTACCACGCGATTTGAATTCGCTAACGTGGCTGGTTGGCTGGTTGGCTGACGTGGAGAGATGCTCCTGCATCATACTCCTCAGTTGAAAAATTCATGAGCTCCTGCTCATGAACTTCCCATCTCAACTTTGGAAATCCTCCTGGATCCCAAATCATCCTTTGGAGTTGTTCATCTATTCCATCCTGTTGTTGTTGCTGCTTCTACGTTGTTGCTGCTGTTGTTTCTTCCTTTCTGCTCAGCCTCTCCTCGCTGGCAATCTCTGCTGACTTCAACATCAGCCTTTTGATCTCCTCTATCGCTGCATCCAGCTTCTCCAGTGGCTGGCTCTGTTCATGCAGTCCCCTCAGCTGCAAAATTTTTTTGTACATGTGCAAATCACTGTGATCTCCCACACCTTCTTCATCAGTTTCCAACTTCACCTGTTGGATGAAGATGCCCTGCACTTTCACCCTTCTCTCTAGGTCTTCTATCTATTCCCATAGATCAACAAAACAAATGTTGTCTGCCTCTTCTTCTTTTGCTGCTGCAAACTCCCATGTTGCAGTCTTTTCAGCTTCCCTGCTGAATATGTCGAGCCATTCCTTAGAATGCTCATCATCCCCTTCTGCTTCTTCTGCTGTCAGCTTCATTGCTACAACTTCCTCAGCTTCCTGTCTAAATGCATTGAGACACTCCTCAGAATTCTCATTTTCCTCTCCTGCTTGGGCAACTTCCAAAGTCTGCTCCAATTCCTCTTCTTCCCTGACAGTCAGAGTTGACTGTTCTGTTGCTGTTGCTACACCATCTGCAACACAAACTTCTGCCTCCCCCTGGGCAAATGGTAGGAATATCTGAATTCCCCCAATCATTAGAAGGTCCCTCAGATCCTCCTCTTCTGTCAGCTGCACATGATGATCCAAACTCACCTCTGAGCTCATATGCTCTGTTAGCTCTTCTGGCCGATTCCAACTCATCTGCTCATCCCTGCCCACCTGGCAATATGGGATGCTTCCGTTGCTCTCCTAGCAGATTATGAGATCAACTGATCCCATCCTCATCAGCACTGCTTGCTGAATTGAACTCACCTCTGAGTCCATGAGACTTTCAGATAGTCTCGAATGCTCATCTCTGCTCTCCTGGCAATCTGAGATGCTTCCGCTGCCCTCCTGGCAGTCTTCGAGATCCTGTAGCGACCTCATTTCATTGCCCAGATGGCAATGTGAAATTCCCTGGCTGTTCTCATGACAGTCTCTGAGATCCCGCAGTGATCTCAACTCGTTTCCCACCTGGAAAACTGAAATTTCCTCTCTACCCTCATGGCAGTTCTTGAGATCTCCAGCTAATCCCATTTCATTCTCTTCATCATTGAGACCTCTCCCAGTCTCTGGTTCACATACCTGAACCATATTTTCTTCTGGTTTATTGAGGTTTTTCGCATACCTCAACCATCCTTTTAACAACTTGCGTTGTCTTATGACCATCAACACCTTGATTGGCCATTTTACCTTCAGCTTCTTCATGGGCCATTCATACACCCATCTTGGCCTGGCTTTCTGTTGCATCCGCAGTTCAAGCTCTTCTATGTCTACCCTTATTTCAGTGAGCTCTTTATCTATTTCTGCAAGATTTTCTGCCTTTCTCTTCCTCCCAGCATGCCTATGGCCTTCAGTAACCATGTTGCTGTCCCCGTTTTCCCTCTTGGAAAATCTGCTGCTGTCACTCCGCACTAAGAGTGTTTCCAGCTTCATCCTATAGTCCTCCTGACTGCTTTCTTGATTGTCGCCTACCTGCAAACAATCACCATAGAGTCTCCAGCGCTCTATCTTCTTTTACCTTCTCTCTCTCTGCTTGAAGTATACAAACATAGTTCAAGCTCTGATACCACTTGATGCAAGAAGAGTCACGAGACCACCACCTCGCACTCCTACTCACAGGATCGATCAATCATTTCATGATCCGAAGCGGCTCTTCTGATTCCCTGCTGGAATCTCTGCTAAAAACCTGATCCACAGGTCCTTCTCTTCTCCCTGTCATGGCCTCTGCATGCACCTGTGACCTTTCCCTGATTTAGTTTCGGGGTTTCACGATCCCCGATCTAGAGAATTATTTTCCTCTCGAACTCCCGATCTCCGATGAGTAAATTCACTGATATGCGCCTTTTACGCGTTAGCCCTCCTGGCTATACTCCTGGCCCATATGACCACTATCTCACAAGACCGCAGCCTTGTCTCTCATCGGGATTTCAGACATCGTAATGCCAAAATGCATGGACACTTAGTCCTCGGAATCCCCGATATTTCGATTCCCGATTCTCCGACGTGACGTCAGCTAGGCCCCACAACAACAGAGCTTTTCTCCTTATCGGAATTTCCTCTATCGTGGTTTTGCCACTCGCGATATCAAACAACTCACTTTGTCGACTCCCAACTCTCGGTATGCTGACAAACAATTCTCTTTCAGGAAATCTCTCAAATACTCTAATCGCCTCTCATGATTTCGTGACTTCTGCTGCTCGAGAGGTCTTGCTCTCAGGATTTGTGAAATGTCGAACCCCGATGTGCCAAAATACCAATAGGCGCTCGATCTCCACCATGCGTCTCCACAAATGGACATCTCTAATTCAATTCACGGTTTTCACTCTGGAGATTCCCGATCTCCTGGCCTCGAGACTCCCGATATCCTGATCGCTAAAGTTCTGATATTCCGACGCTTGTTTCAGAACTCTCGCCTCCTTGAATCCCGGTGCTTGGATCTCCGAAATGGATGATCACTCGACACGCATCCTTCCTTGAATTAACGGTTGCGATTCTTTCGTTGCTTCGGGACTTGAAATATCCTAACCTTCTCGACCTTGAGAACTTCGATATCCCAAACCCTGATATCCCGATGGCCACGCCTCTCGTTGGGAGTTTTCCCCTGCTGCTCACGAAGGTAAACCTCGTGCAGCTCCTGTCCAATCCGACAGCTGATGGGATTTCCGAATGAGATCCAATGGCTCACGATCTCCCCCTTCTGTGCGCTTCTCTTGATGCTCTCTAGACATGAAATCTTCAACGGTCCAGATCTCTTTCTCCAGCCGATCTGACGGTTGTTGTGCTCCCTCCTGAGCTTACGCACTTTCTTCCTGCACTTGGAAGAATTCCAAGTTTCTCAAAGGCCTTGACCTTTGCTTCGTCTCCGCAAACTCCACGACTATAAGTTCTCAACTGCGCGTGTAAAAACACTATCCATCCTGAGCTTTGGGTACTTTGAACCCGTCAAAGGATTCTAAATCTCCTACAGTCTACAGGGTATTCACATGCGCACTAACGGTTCTATCCGTCCTGAGCTTTCCTGCAGCTTCGACCTCCTAGGAAACTCAGTTCTTCGTCCTTCCTCCCTCAGATGGAGAATATTTGGATGCCCTCCTGAATATCCTCTCTCAAGCAACCTCTTGCTGAGTGTTGCAGGGTGTTCAACAACCCTGTGAAGATCCCTCATTGGATTCTTCCTCTAATTTCCAGAACTCAAAGAGTTCTCTCCTCTTCTCTATGCATGTCTTCACACCCACTCAATGCCCACTTGGTAGAGTATCTTCTCACAGAACATCCAACAGTTATGTACCTTTGTGCACCCCTTGCACCTTCTCAATGCCCACTTGGCAGAGCTCTCAGAATCCTCAGCGATTCTGGTTCTCTCTGAACTCACAACAGAGTTCTTCTCAATGCACCACTGTGCATATGCTCAATGCCCACTTGGCAGAGCTTCACAGAACTCCTCAGAGCTTCTGTCTACAACTGTGTCTCTCCTACACAGCCTTGCCTCCAAGGTATTCAGTAACCTTGAGGTCTTCCCTGAGTTGTTGACTCCAGTCCTTGTGCCGCAGCATGTCTTTGTCTGAATCCCCAGAATTCATAAGTGAAACCTCTGTGCACGGCTATCAGAACCCGCAACGTTCTATCACACCCTCCTGGTATGAAGCCTTAAGACCTTCACCTGAAATCAAAACACACTCCTACAAATGAAAACCTACAATATACATCTACAACACATATGAACACTCACAAACATTCATTCAACACAGAATCCATGCAGGAAAAACTGTTATTTGTATTAAATGGCAAATGCCTGTATTTACAAGGTGTTCCTGAGCACAGCCTGTAACAAGGTCTCGGCTCCTTCTATTCTACTCTCTACTTGCAGATCCTATCCTATCTCAACTCTACTCTTACTCTTCCCTCCCTATCAAAGAGATATAATAGATCTTTTTACATGAGGAGGCTCTTAAAGCGCTCCCCCCAATCTACCTACCCTATTCAATTACATTGAATGGGTTGTCTAGTCCATCATCTGGATCTAGATCTCAGCCTTTCAAAACATTAAAGGCCTATCTTATATACAGTCTGCGCAAAGGCACGACTTCACAGCTCACCAGCTTAAACATTAAATTACATTGAATTCAAAATTTAAATGAGGTTGTGCCTCTCTTTACCACGCAATTTGAATTCGCTGACGTGGCTGGTTAACATGGAGAGATGCTCCTGCATGATACTCCTCAGCTGAAAAATTCAGGAGCTCTTGCTCATGAGCTTCCCATCTCAGCTTTGGAAATCCTTCTGGATCCCAAATCATCCTCTGGAGTTGTTCATCTGCTCCATCCTGTTGCTGCTGCTGCTACTGTTGTTTCTTCCTTTCTGCTCAGCCTCTCCTCGCTGGAAGTCTCTGCTGACTTCAACATCAGCCTTCTGATATCCTTGATCGCTGCATCCAGCTGCTCCAATGGCTGGATCTGTTCATGCAGTCCCCTCAGCTGCAAAAATTTTCTTCACATGGGCAGATCACTGTGATCTCCCACACCTTCTTCATCAGTTTCCAATTTCACCTGTTGGATGTGCATGCCTTGCATTTTCACCCTTCTCTCCAGGGCTTCTATTTGTTCCCATAGATCATCAAAACAAATGTTGTCTACCTCTTCTTCTTCTTCTACTGCAAACTCCCATGTTGCAGTCTTTTCAGCTTCCCGGCTGAATATGTTGAGCCATTCCTCAGAATGCTCATCATCCCCTTCTGCTTCTTCTACTGCCAGCTTCATTGCTACATCTTCCTCAGCTTCTTGGCTAAATGCATTGAGACACTCTTCAGAATGCTCATTTTCTTCTCCTTCTTGGGCAACTTCCAAAGTCTTCTCCAATTCCTCTTCTTCCCTGACAGTCATAGCTGTTTGTTTTGTTGTTGTTGCTACACCATCTGCAACACAAACTTCTGCCTCCCCCTGGGAAAATGGTAGGAATATATGAATTCCCCCAATCATTAGAAGGTCCCTCAGATCTTCCTCTTCTGTCAGCTGCACATGCTGATCCAAACTCACCTTTGAGCTCATCTGCTCTGTCAGCTCTTCTGGTCGATTCCAACTCATCTGCTCATCCCTGCCCACTTGGCAATATGGGATGCTTCTGCTGCTCTCCTGGTAGATTATGAGATCAACTGATCCCATCCTCATCAGCACTCCTTGTTGAATTGAACTCACCTCTGAGTCCATGAGACTTTCAGATAGTCTTGAATGCTCATCTCTGCCCTCCTAGCAATCCAAGATTCTTCCGCTGCCCTCCTGGCAGTCTTCGAGATCCCGCAGTGACCTCATTTCATTGCCCAGCTGGAAATGTGAAATTCCCTGGCTGTCCTCATGACAGTCTCTGAGATCCCGCAGTGATCTCAACTCGTTGCCCACCTGGAAAAATGGAATTTCCTCTCTACCCTCATGGAAGTTCTTGAGATCTCTAGCCGATCCTATTTCATTCTCTTCGTCATTGAGACCTCTCCCAGTCTCTGGTTCACATACCTGAACCATCTCTTCTTCTGGTCCATTGAGGTTTTCCGCATACCTCAACCATCCTTTTAACAGCCTACGCTGTCTTATGAACATCAACCCCTTGACTAGCCATTTTACCTTCGGCTTCTTCATGGGCCATTCATACACCCATCTTGGCTTGGATTTCTGCTGCATCTATAATTCAAGCTCTTCTATGTCTGCCCTTATTTCAGCGAGCTCTTTATATATTTTTGCAAGATTTTTTGCCTTTCTCTTCCTCCCAGCATGCCTATGGCCTTCAGTAACCATGTTGTTGTCCCCGTTTTCCCTCCTGGAAAATCTACTGCTGTCACTCCGCACTAAGAGTGTTTCCAACTTCATCCTATAGTCCTCTTGACCACTTTCTTGATTGTCGCCTACCTGCAAACAATCACCATAGAGTCTCCAGCGCTCTGTCTTCTTTTACCTTCTCTCTCTCTGCTTGAAGTATACAAACAGATTTCAAGCTCTGATACCACTTGATGCAGGAAGAGTCACGAGACCACCACTTCACGCTCCTGCTCACAGGATCGATCAATCATTTCATGAGTCGAAGCAGCTCTTTTGATTCCCTGCTGGAATCTCTGCTAAAAGCGTGATCCACAGGTCCTTCTCTTCTCCCTGTCACGGCCTCTGCACATGCCTGTGACCTTTCCTCGATTCAGTTTCAGGTTTTGGGGTTTTGCGATCCCCGATGTCAATAGTTCCTGTCCTTTCGAACTCCCGTTCTTCGATGAGTAAATTCACCTATATGCGCCTTTTACGCGTTAGCCCTCCTGGCTATACTCGTGGCCCATATGACCACTATCTCACAAGACCGCAGCCTTGTCTCTCATCGGGGTTTCAGACATCGCAATGCCAAAATGCATGGACACTTAGTCCTCAGAATCCCCGATATTCCGATTCTCGATTCTCCGACGTGACGTCAGCTAGGCCCCACAACAACAAATCTTTTCTCCTTATCAGAATTTCCTCTATCGTGGTTTTTCCACTTGCGATATCAAACAACTCACTTTGCCAACTCCTGACTCTCGATATGCCAACAGACAATTCTTTTTCGGGAAATCTCCCAAATACTCTGATCGCCTCTCGCGATTTCGTGACTTCTGCTACTCCGGAAGTCTTTCTCTCAGGATTCACGAAATGTCGAACCCCGATGCGCCAAAATACCAATGGGCGCTCGATCTCCACCATGCGTCTCCATAAACAGATGGCTCTGATTCAATTCGGGGTTTTCACTCTAGATATTCTCGATCTCCTAGCCTCGAGACTCCCGATATCCTGATCACTGAAGTCCCAATATTTCGACGCTTGTTTCAGAACTCTCACCTCCACGAATCCCGGTGCTCGAATCTCCAAAATGGATGATCACTCGACATGCGTCCTTCCTTGAATTAACGGTTGTGATTCTTTCGCTGTTTCGGGACTTGAAATGTCCCAACCTTCTCGACCGCGAGAACTCCGATATCCTGAATGCCAATATCCTAATGGCCGCGCCTCTCGTCAGGATTTTTCCCCTGCTGCTCACAAAGGTAAACCTTGTGCGGCTCCTATCCAATCCGATGGCTGACGGGATTTTCGAATGAGATCCAATGGCTCACGATCTCCCCCTTCTGTGCGCTTATCTTGATGCTCTCTGGACGTGAAATCTTCAATGGTCCATATCTCTTTCTCTAGCCGATCTGACAGTTGTTGTGCTCCCTCCTGAGCTTGCGCACTTTCTTCCTGCACTTGGAAGAATTCCAAGTTTTTCAAAGGCCTTGACCTTTGCTTCGTCTCTGCGAACTCCATGACTGTGATTTCTCAATTGCGCGTGTAAAAATATTGTCCCTCCTGAGCTTTGGGTACTTTGAACCCGTCAAAGGATTCTGAAGCTCCTGCACTCTGCAGGGTATTCACATGCACACTAACGGTGTTATCTGTCCTAAGCTTTCTTACAGCTTCGACCTCCTAGGAAACTCAGTTCTTCGTCCTTCCTCACTCAGATGGAGAATATTTGGATGCCCTCTTGGCTACCCTCTCTCAAGCAACCTCTTGCTGAGTGTTGCAGGGTGTTCAACAACCCTGTGAAGATCCCTCAATGGATTCTTCCTCTAATTTCTAGAACTCAAATAGTTCTCTCCTCTTCTTTGTGCCCGTCTGCACACCTACTCAATGCCCACCTGGCAGAGTATCTTCTCACAGAACATCCAATAGTTTTGTACCTTTGTGCACCCCTTACACCTGCTCAATGCCCACTTGGTAGAGCTCTTAGAATCCTCAGTGATTCTGGTTCTCTCTGAACTCACAACAGAGTTCTTCTCAATGCACCACTATGCATATGCTCAATGCCCACTTGGCAAAGCTTCACAGAACTCCTCAGAGCTTCTATCTGCAACTGTGTCTCTCCTACACAGCCTTTCCTCCAAGGTATTTAGCAACTTTGAGGTCTTCTCTGAGTTGTTGACTCCAGTCCTTGTGCCGCAGCACGTCTTTGTCTGAATCCACAGAATTCAGAAGTGCAACCTCTATGCACGGCTATCAGAACCTGCAGCGTTCTGTCACACCCTCCTGGTATGAAGCCTCAAGACCTTCACCAGAAATCAAAACACACTCCTGCAAATGCAAACCTACAATATACATCTACAGCACATATGAACACTCACAAACATTCATTCAACATAGAATCCATGAAGGAAAAACTGCAATTTGTATTAAATGGCAAATGCCTGTATTTACAAGGTGTTCCTGAGCACGGCCTGTAACAAGGTCTCGGCTCCTTCTATTCTTCTCTCTACTCGCAGATCCTCTCCTATCTCAACTCTACTCTTACTCTTCCCTCCCTATCAAAGAGATACAATAGATCTTTTTACATGAGGAGGCTCTTAGAGCACTCCCCCCAATCTACCTACCCTATTCAATTACATTGAATGGGTTGTCTAGTCCAGCATTTGGATCTAGATCTCAGCCTTTCAAAACATTAAAGTCCTATCTTATCTACAGTCTGCGCAAAGGCACGTTTTCACAACTCACCAGCTTAAACATTAAATTACATTGAATTCAGAATTTAAATGAGGTTGCGCCTCTCTTTACCACGCAATTTGAATTAGCTGACGTGGCTGGCTGGCTGACGTGGAGAGATGCTCCTGCATTAGGAAGATCCATTTCTACTGCAGGATTGTTGAAATAATGTAATTGCGAAGAGCATTCTTATTATTATTGGATTAAATCCCCATTGCAGATTAAACATGTCATTATTATTATTATTATTATTGGATTAATCCCCATTGTGGATTAATCATGTCGGTAATTGTATAAGGACCAAATCCCCTTTTTCGGATTGGTCATCGGACAATTACAAAGGGAAGAATAAGAAGTCTTCCCCAACGGTTATTATGGAAGAGCCAGAATTAATTAAAGGTGGGTTTACCCACCCAGAGTGAGAGGTCGGCCCTGCCAGTTGTGACCTTTCACACGTGCCAGTGTTGTATAAATAAGAGGCTAGCGTCTCACTTCAAACACACAACTCACTTTCTCATTCTCTTATGAGGCAAGCTGCAATTACCAGTTGGAGAGAGGGAGAAGAGTGCCACATCTCTTGGAGAGGACTATCTGTATTGGTTTGAGTTATCTCTTGAACAT
>SNQJ01S0179735.1:0-13520 GCA_010110895.2 Picea sitchensis | reverse complement strand
ATCGATCTTAAACAATTATGCTTATTTTAAACTCTTTGCAGAGCACTGAATGAAAATCATAATAATGCAGGGAAGTAAGCAATAGAACATTCAACATCATTCACACATATGAAATATACAAAGACAGATATTTCCTGAGGAAACCCATAAAGGGTAAAAACCTCTTCTTCTTTATATGATAAGTAATCTTTACATTCTGTACATTATCATACTTATGAGCACCAACTCATAATGAGGCTACAACCTCTGTTTTGCAAGCTGCAACTTGCTGAGAGCACCAACTCTCTGTTTTCTCTAGCACATACTAGAAGGAAACACCAACTCCCTGGTTTCTCTAGCACCCACTAGAAGGAAGAACCAACTCCCTAAGTGTTCCAGCACCAACTGGATGGAAGCACCAACCTCCAGTCACATAGGCACCAACCTGTATAACAGAGAATAACAATTCTCCCTTGCACCACCCCACCACCCTGGTTTCTCTGGCTGCAACCAGATGGAAGCTACAACTGCCTGTGTTCAAGCACCCACTTGAAACTTTGAGGACAACAGTCCTCCCTAGAACCTCACTTCTACCCTTAAATATAAAGTTTTCTATATATAAATTTATCACAGTGATACAATATTTATCATTGTCTTACCAGGCTTATCATTGTTCTGCTATGCTGCTTTGCTCTCTTGTATCAATGTCTATCTGTCTGCATCTTCTTGTGATTTCTGATCTTCTTTTTTTCTCTACAAGAGCACCTCAGCCTTCCTTTAGTGTCTCGCTGTCTTGCTGCACACATGCCTTGTGCTTTCTGTGATTTTTCCTTTTATTCTCTGTGCGCCATGTCCATTCAATGCACCATTCCTCTTCTCTGTATTTCAAATGCTGCACACTTCTCCTTCTACACTCCTAGATCCCTCTCAACAACAACAACCATCTCTTCTTTCTTCTGCCTTCTTATAGTCTCTATGCACCTTGTGCATCCCCTATGCACAATGATTCTGCATGCTCTTCATGTCGAGTGCTCTGCCTGTTCATCATTGCAACTTTTCAACTTCTCTGGCTGTTAAACCCATGTGCCCATCATCACTGGGTGTTATGCTGAGATTCTTTAGCCTCTCCAATAGTCGAGACTCTTTGTCTTCTCTGTCACAGTCGAGCTCATCCTCTCTGTTGCAGTTACATGCTTCAACGCTCATCCATATATCAATTGCCTCTACGAACAATCTTCATTCTACTGGTAGATTCCTTGAGACTCTTCATCTCCTCTGGAAATCACACAGAAGTCTCTTCGAGTCCTCTGGCAGAAACCATTAGTGGTTTCTAGAAGTTACACTGTGAACCTCCAAAGACCGCTTCAAAAATTGAATCACCACTGATTGATTAACTATGAAGAGAAACAATAGCCCTTCGATCATATTCCTGGATAACCTTCACCGTTGGATCATAAATGATGGGTCTCGTGCTTATTTCTCCATTTCGCAATTCAATGTTTCGACATTCCGACTTTCCTGTTGCAAAGTGTTTCGACACTCCAACTCCCGGTATCCGAAACGAACACCAAAAGGTGTTTTTCGCATTTCGGCATTTCGACATTCCGACATTCCTTGTGATGAAGTGTTTTGACGCTCCATCTCTCAGTATCCGAAATCTACACAAAAAGGGGTTTCGGCATTTCTCATTTCACGACTTTGGGACTCCTGTGATGAAGAGTCTCAACTCTTGACTCCTCCAACTCCCGGTATCCGAACCTTCGGTTGATGTGCCTATTTCAGGTTTTTGGGGTTTCACATTTCACGATTCCAGGACTCCTGATGATGAAGAGTCTCGACTCTTCCAACTCCCAGTATCCGAAACTATCCTCCTGCTTTCGGGATTTCGGTGTTTCACATTTCATGATTTCGGGACTCCTGATGATGAAGAGTCTCGACTCTTCCAACTCTCGGTATACAAAACTATCCTCTTGCCTTCAGGATTTTGGTGTTTCACATTTCACGAGTCCGGGACTCCTGATGATGAAGAGTCTCGACTCTTCCAACTCCTAGTATCTGAAACTGTCCTCCTGCCTTCAGGATTTCGGTGTTTCACATTTTGCGATTCCGGGACTCCTGATGATGAAGAGTCTCGATTCTTCCAACTCTCGGTATCCGAAACTATCCTCCTGCCTTCGGGATTTTTGTGTTTCTCATTTTGCGATTCCGAGACTCTTGATGATGAAGAGTCTCGACTCTTCCAACTCCCGGTATCCAAAACTATCCTCCTGCCTTCGAGATTTCGTAACCCCGCTTCACCTTGATCTTTAAAGAACATGCAGGTTCTCCTTGATCCAACGCCGGTTTGACCTCGGTCTCAGATATGACGTTCTTCGAGAATTCTCAATGGGATCCAAATATCACTGTTGCTTCTCCTCCCAGGCTTACACATCCTCCTAACTTGGAATAATTTCTAAGTGTCAAAGGCCTCGACCTTTGATCCATCTAAGATCCTGAGTACACTATCTCTCTTGAGCTTTGGAAACGAGTTAACCTCGTCCCTGGTGCACACCTACGCACTGCGTGCGACTCTACGCTAATCCTCCTAATCTTATGTTGTCCCTGTTTTTCCATCGCTACATAATCTGATCTTGCCATCAATAACAAGCACACCTTCCTGTAAACATGCCAAAAATCTCCCCCTTTGGCATTGATGGCAACCCTGAATGACTGCGCTAATCTATTTGGACCTCCAACTGTAGCATCCGGTCTAGACCACTCCTTTTCTCCCCCTTTGAAATCAATGTCAAAGAAAACATGCTCCCCCTGAGCTGTTGCAGTATTTTTAGGAGGTATCAGATATTTAATCAATACAAAACTCCCCCTTATAGGATGGACTCTCTTAGGTGTGAGACAGAATGACACCCAGCTTCTGTCGGAGATATTCAAATGGTGTCTTGGCTAGGGTTTTAGTAAAGATGTCTGCAATTTGTTCTGTGGTTGGAATGTAATGTACCTAAACAATCTGCTTGGTGACCTGCTCTCTTAGAAAATGGTATTTTATGGGAATATGCTTGGTCTTGGAGTGGAATACAAGATTCTTGGACATAATGATGGCACTAGTTTTATCAAAATGAATTGGGATCGGTGCAACGTATTTTACCTCCAAGTCTGCAAGTGTCTGAATCATCCATAATACCTGAGTGCAACAGGTAGTAACAACAATGTACTCTGCCTCTGTAGTTGATAAATAAATGGAAGCTTTCTTTTTACTCAATCATGCTACTAGAGAATCTCCTAAGAAGAACACACCTCCACTCGTGATTTTCCTTTCATCCACGCAGTTAGCCCAATCAACATTTGAGTAGACTGATAATTGAAAATTCTGATTCTTAGGATACCATAGGCCATAGTTCATTGTTTCTTTCAAATATCTGAATATCCTTTTGACAGCTAGCAAATGAATCTGTTTTGGTGCAGACTGATATCTTCCTACCATCCCAACAACATGCATTATGTCTGGACGAGATGCTGTGATGTATAGCAGTCTGCCTATCATTGACCTATATGAACTTTTATCAACATCAGGTGAGTCATCATCCTTGCTTAATTTGCATCCAGTAACCATAGGTGTGGCCATAGGTTTAGAATCTTCCATTTGAAACCTTTTCAACATTTCTCTTAGATATTTTTCTTGAGAAATGAACATCGCTTCAGACCTCTGAATAATTTGCAGACCAAGAAAAAATGACAGTTCACCTATCATAGACATTTCAAACTCAGACTCCATGGCAGAAGAAAACCATTGTATCGATGAATCCTTATTACATCCAAAGATGATGTCATCTACATAGACCAACACGATGAGCAAATCATTATCCTCTGTTTTGATATATAGATTGTTGTCAACTGTTCCTCTCTTGAACCCTTTGTCTTTGAGATACGTATCCAGTCTTTGATACTAGGCATGAGGGGCTTGTTTTAACCCATATAAATATTTCTTCATCTTGCATACTAAGTCAGGGTTATCAGACAGTTCAAAAACCTCTGGTTGTTCCATATAGACTTCTTCATTTAAATCTCCATTTAGAAAAGATGACTTGACATCCATTTGATAGACTTTAAACCTTTTATGACAAACATAGGAAAGAAATATTCCGATAGCTTCCAATCATGCTACGGGCGCAAATGTTTCATCAAAATCCAGTCCTTCTATTTGAGAATAGCCTTTACAAACCAATCTTGCTTTGTTCCTGACAACTTGTCCCTACTCATTCAACTTATTCTTAAATATCCATTTGGAACCAATAATATTTTTACCTTCAGGGCTATGAACCATTTCCCACGTATTGTTTTTCTCAATCTGATCAAGTTCATCATTCATTGCTTTAACCCAATGGCCATCTTTTCTAGCTTCATTAAAATTCTTGGGTTCCAGCATGGATATGAAAGCTATATGTGAGTGTTCAGTGTTTTTGATTATCTTTCTCCTGGTTTGTACACCTTTGTCTTTTTCACCAATTATCTGACTTGCAGGATGATTCTTTTGAGTGATTTTGGAGGAGGAGTTTGAAGTTGTCTACTGATTTTGAGTCTGTCTGAGTATATATGTCTTCATCTGATTCAGAGTCTTCATTTTCTGATTCTTGAACCTGTTCATCTTTAGCTTCAGTTGTGTCCTCTGTAGAAGACTCATTTTTGTACACCTCGCTTGCTGGGATTCCTTCATCAACTTTTATGTCAATACAGTCAACCATTTTATGTAGCCTCTTATTATAGCATATGTATCCTTTACTGTTTGTAGCATACCCTAAGAAGATACCTTCATCAGCCCTATCATCATATTTTCCAAGGCTCTCATCATTATTTTTTATGTAACATTTACTCCCAAAGACTTTGAAGTGTTTGATTGAAAGAGGTCTCCCATACCATAGTTCATAAGGTGTCTTGTCACTGTTGGACACACCTACCACACTTAGAGGGGGGGGTGAATGAGTGTGGGGCTCTTTTTCCCAAAACTTCCCTCTTGCACAAAAACTCATCAATTAGCATTCAACATTTATTCATTACCCATTGTTGTCATTTATAACCAGTTAGATGTGAAGGCACATATCAACAACATATATCAACAATATATCATCAACAAGTCATCACCACAATGAACACAAAGAACACAAGATGTATGTACAATTTATTTTTATTCTGGACTACAATCCTCGGGTTTATCAACAACAGCGAATAGAGTACAACTCTACAAGAGCAACGGCTCTATGTCTGATACTGACTTGCATTCTTAGCACCATGCGAGATGAGCAACAATCCTCAGATATCAATGCAGTATAATGAGCATCAACCATGCATCAGCACATTGCCAAACAACTTTGTAATCAGCTGTACCATAAACAGGGTGCATCCAACCATGTACCAAGTATACCAATCATGTGTCAACCACTCATCGAAACAATGACTCATCAATATGTACCAACATCATCAACTATACACCTCATGTATGTGCCAACTCATCAACTATATATTCCAACAAGTAACTCAACCATGTACCTTGTAACCAAAAGCCCTCATCCAGTCATCAAAATGTGGATTTGTATCTGCGTAATATACCTAGTGTTTGGATCACATTTCTTCAAACCTTCATTAACTTTATGACAAAACTAGCATTTTTTCATCAAACTTTTTCTTTAGTCTCCCATGCCTAATTTTGGATTAGTCCACAAACCTAGCGAGTAATCATAGAATTTGAACCTGTAATGTATAAAGAGATATGAAAATGATAGACAATGTTCTTCAATGTGTTTTATGCAATTCCTCCAAGTGGCACTGGCAGGACCTCATAAAGGAGTTATAGCAAAATGGCATGCAATGGCGAATTCTGGCTTATTCTAGGGAGCGTCCTTGTAGAGCGTGCCTAGTACAAAATATTTGATGAAATTATCAGAGAGTGGTACAAATAATACTAAAACCTTTACCCTAATCGACACATTGGGTATCACTGAATTTGGATCTGTTATGAATAAGTTATGGCGTTTTAACCCGAAAAACCTGATTTTTAACTAGTTTGGACTGCATACAAACCCTATTTTCCCTGAGAGTGTAACTCCCAAAATCACAACGACCAGATGAATTGAACCACATATACTTGGATATGTTTTCACTTGCATAGCAATTTCAAGATCTGAATCATTATAGAAAAAAGTTATGAAAATGGTGAGATGACACGAAAATAACATATAGAAGCATATCAAAGAATTTATCCTTCCTTGCATTTCGGCCTTCTTTCTTCGCTTTCCCTAATTTCGGCTTAGATATCATTTGCAAACCTCAGACACCTATAGATATTCAATATGCTCAAGTTTTATTAAAATGAGAGCCTTGCCTCTTATTTATACTCTCAAGTAGCTTCCTTAAAAGCATCTTCCTAGGTCATGACCCCACTTTCCTTATTTTAGGGTTGGGTCCTTCTAATTTATCCATTAAAATTATTATTGAAATATTTACCCATTTGAGTCACTTGACCTATTTTCTATTTTTAGGAGGGGTTAATATTTCCATAAATATTTATTCCTTCTTGATTTTGTCACCTTACTTTATCATTTCTTGATTTTTGTCACACTTCTCTTGATTATTTAAATAATCCACCTTGAATAAATAATATTAACCCATTTCTGGTCGCAACCTATTTCCTTATTTTTTAGGGTTAACCATTTCCGTAAATATTCCTTATTGATTTTTTCTGTTTATCATTTCTTCTTTTAGGTCACTTTGACTTCTTTGACTTTGGGGGCTTCAAAGCCTTCATGTGAGAGTCCTTCATCTTAAGTAAGACCATAACTCTCAAACCAAGGAGGAGTTATGTGACATTCCACATACCACGAAATGACATATCCATCTAGGATAGTTTCACCAACAATTTCCCTTGATCTTCATCGTTATTCCTCATACAAGCATGGGTCCTCAACCATTCTTCTAGGATAACTCAATCTGTCATCTTGTGAGGGCTTCACCATAAAGGGGACCACTTTGGAGTTCATCCATTTGTACACCTTATCCATCGTGATAAGACAATAATGAGTCATCTATACATTTTTCCAACAATGCATCATATACCAATGGAACCACATCGATCCATCTTAGGTCATGTATCAATGACAACTCATTGATCCATCTTCATCTATGCATTCTCATCAAGGAGGATAGCTAAATACATATATTATATTACATCAATAATCAATAAATCAATCCTTTGACATCAGTAATCCACTTGACATCAATAAATGACATCAATCAATCAAACCATTAGCATCAGTGACAAACTTTAATCAACCATCTCCCCTTTGGCATTGATGGCAATACCAACATTGATATCAACACCAATTACCAGTTATTGATGTCAACATGTAGGTACAACATGTTCTACATCAATGATCAATGTAATTATCTCTCCACATCAATCTCCCATCAATAGACATCAAACACATCAATGTGATTATATCTCTCCCCCAGCATCAATGGCAAGAATGACTCTGGGGCTGCTCCCCTTGCTTGGAGCTCTCCTTCAGGGATGCTCCCCTATCCTGAATTCCTTTGATCTTCCTGCGAATAATCTCTCCCCTTTTGAGCAGGGATATCAATCTGATGTAACAATGAAATCATATCAATCATGCTCCACCACGAAACCATGCCTCTGTCTTCTGCATCTGATTAATCTTCTCCTCCTGGAACCATCCTCTGTCCTCTTTCTTCTGAAGCTATAGGTCTCTTTTCTTGGTATGCATCGATAAATATATCCTCCTAGAATCATGGGAAGAAGAATGAGCTCCCCTAAGGGTATGTCTCCTATCTTCTCTACAAGATCGAACAATATGCTAAATGGCGATCCTTGGACTGTTCGGCCCATCCAAACTTGTGTCATACCATACATCATGAAACAAAGGATATGTCATCAATGGCATGAAGAATCATGAACAATATATCCACCAAGTAAATCGTGTACCAAAATGTACCCTGCACAGCTTGCCATTGTACATCAACCATGTATATGGCAACTTTAAAAGATATCATCAATGAAATGTATCCACCATATGCCAACATGTGCATCTACCAATATGCAACATGTGCATCTACCAACTGTCTGGAAGCAATGTGCATCTATCAATATGCTAAATGTACCATTCATGATTGTACCATCATACATCATTACTTGCACCAAGAGGTATATCAGCCATGCGTCCAATAAGCTAAGATTCCCCAATGATGTACACAATGACTATCAATCTACATCTCTCAATGTGTAGCCATCCACATGAAAATACCATGCACCATGATATCCAACAATACCATATGCTTCCAATACCACATCATAAGATATATTAATGAAACGCAAATATGTACGATACATGTACTCCAACGGATCAACATCAAACCATACTCATAGGTTTGTTGCCATGCACCCAAGATTTATATCATAAACTTACATGATCTAACATAGAACAAACATGCAACAAACAATGTCAAAACCCGCAACAAACAATGTCAAAACCTGCAACAAACAATGTCAGACCACGCAGCAGAGTTATACATCGTAAACTCCAATCCGTAATGAGCGCCTTTTCCCAGGCTTTACAACGGACCACGACCTGGCTGCACAAATAGTCGTGTGTACATGACCTATTCAAGATCAAAACGTGTGGACATGCGACTATCACCACGGTTACTGCATGTGCCTTAGTAAATGATGCATTTGAACTTCCTTTTAATCTTTCATTTTGATGCGGTATCGTCTTCTTCACGCCCCACTTACGTAGATGACCCTTCTCTTAGGAACTTGAGCTCTGAGTATCGATGTGTGCCAGATGCTCCTTTCTTACTTTGTTCCTTCTTCTAGCCATGCTATGTGAATTTCTCATCATGGACTTTCTTCTTGTGTTCCAACATCACGAGTTTGTGGCCAAATCCACTACATTCATGGCATCATGGGGATTCTGATTGAGATAGAAATATGTCCTATTTGATCACATCTCCAACATCTTGTGGTGTTATAGATTCTTCTATTATATCTTCTTTCGCCAAGATCTACATTCAAAATCTTTGTGACCATGTATCCATTACATGAATAACAATGCCCATGAAAATACTTTCGTACCTTTGCTTTGGTGTCCCAAGAATAGCTTCTTGATGTCTTCTTGCTTTGTTATTGAAATTTTCTTTCCCTTTGTGTGTAGATGGTTGCTTTGAAACATTGTCTTCTTCTTTGATATATTTACCTCTTAACTTTGGGGTGCCTTCCAACATGTGTATCTTCTCCTTTGTAATCAGACTGATTTATCACATGATGATCTTTGACTTTTCCAAGATCTCATCCAAAGGTCGTGAGGCTATTCAAGAATTTGTTTGACTTTTCCACCTTCTTTCTAAGGTCAACAATTCGACTTCTAACTTACAACATGACTCTTCCTTTTCATTTATTTGAATTTTCAATGGTTCCTCTATTCTTTGGCTTCTTTAATTTGTGTCTTGAGATGGACAATAGTTTCAAAACTTTGCAATCATCATCTATGTCTTCTTTTTCATTCTTTAGTCTTGTGATCTCTTCTTCCTTTTCTTCTAATTTAGAACTATCTTCTTGTTCTTTGAACATTCCTTTAACTTCAAGATGTGCGTTAGACTCCTCCTAAGAAACTTCTTAATTGTCGAAGATAGTTATAGTGTATAAAAATGATCACTCCTATACATGTATAATCCCTCTTCAATTTCCTTTGAAGTTTAATAGACTTCCTTCTATTCTTTCATGGGATAAATACCATCAAACTTTACACAAACTATAATCACCCTCTTATTCTTCACTTGTAGAAAAATCATCATCATCATTGCATTCAAGGGGCTTTAGAGGTGTTCTTTACCTTCATTTGAAGGAAATATCCTCATGATCTTCCTTTTTGCCAATATCAACACAATACTTCTTTGCTTTTATTTGAAATGTCTTCAAGATCTTCCTTTATTGCTATTATCACTTGATTCTTTGTATCTTCACTTGAGAATTTTTCAAAATCACATTTAGAAATAGTACATTCAAGAGTTTTTGATGATTCTTTACCAGTGATCTTGATGGAGTGGTCTTCAATTTCAACTGCTTTCCTCCTTTACTGCTTTGATATGTCCCTCACAAGCTTTAGCCATAAGATCATTAGGCGGAAGTGCATTGTCCCATGCTCTCTCTTTGATAGAACTTGAGAATCCACTAAAAATTGTCTTGAGAGCCAATGCATCCATTCTTCTTTCTCCTTCCCTTTGAACAAACTGACTTGTTCTTCAACGGAACATATCCACCAGATGGTTGCCTTCAAATAGCTGCTCCCATTGTCTTCAAATACACTCTCATCTATTATTCTCCAAGTAGAATAGTTTCCTCATCAAGGATTGGAACTTCATCATCCATTTTAGTGTGTCTATGTCTCCTTCAAGCTTGTTAAGGCTTGTAGTACATTCTTCGATACCAATTGTTGGACACACTCTAAGTGTGGTAGGTGTGGGGTTGAATGAGTGTGGGGTTATTTTCCCCAAAACTTCCCTCTTGCACAAAAACTCATTAATTAGCATTCAACATTTATTCATTACCATTGTTGTCATTTATAACCAGTTAGATGTAGTAACATATGAGAAACATATATCAACAATATATCATCAACAAGTCATCACCACAATGAACACAAGAACGCAAGATGTATGTACAATTTTTCTTTTTATTCGGTTCTGAAATCGCGGGGTTTATCAGCAATTGAATGGTAGCTCACAGAGCACCATATCTATATGCAAGACTCAGCTTGCATTCTCGGCTTGCATTCTCAGCATAAACTGAGATGAGACAACAATCATCAACAGATATCAATATGTACCATAAACAGAGCATCAACCATGCACCAACTGTGCCAAACAACGCAATATTTATTATGCCAAAAACAGGTGCATCCAACCATGTACCAAGTATATACCAATCATGTGTCAACCACTCATCCAACAATGACTCATCAATATGTACCAACATCATCAACTATACACCTCATGTATGTGCCAACTCATCAACTACTTGTCTCAACCATGTACTCAACATGTACCTTAACCAAAATCCCTCATCAATTTCATCATCAAAATATGATTTGTAGCTCTGTAATAGACCTGGTGTTTCGATCGCATTTCTTCAAACCTTCATTAACTTTAACAGCAAAGAAACTATCATTTTCATCAAAGGTACTGCGATCTCACATGCCTAGTTTTGGATTCGCCTAACTTGAGTAATCATAACTTTGAACCACAATGTATAAAGATCTGAAACTGACCAATGTTCTTCAATGTGTTTTATGAAATTCCTCAAAGTGACACTACTTGGAACCTCTCATAAAAAAGGGTTATAGCAAAAATGACATGCCTTGTTGAATTCTGGCTTTTTCGAGAGCGTCCTTGTGAGAGTTCCCCGCACAAAATGTTGATGAAATGATCTGAAACTATTACACAGAATACTACATCCTTTACCCTAACCAACACATTTGGTATCACTGAATTTGGATGTTATAGAAGAAGTTATGACATTTTTGCCCAAAACTTGATTTGACTAGTTTGGTGGCCTAAAACCTATTTTCCTGAGTGTAACTCAAAATGCAACGGCCCACTTAAGCTGAATGTTGAACCAGATACTTGGATGTTTTTTTCTCACTTTAATATCAATTTAAGGATCTGAATCATTAAAGAGAAAAAGTTATAGCGAAATGGTGAGATGACACGAAAATAACATACCATAGAAAGCACCATCAAAATTTATACCTTCCTTGCATTTCCTTCTTTTTCTTCACTTTCCGCCAGTTTGAAGCTTAGATATCATGTTTAAACCTCATACACCTATAGATATTCAATATTCTCAAGTGTTATTCAAATAAGAGCCTTCGCGTCTTATTTATACTCTCGAAGTAGCTTCCTTAAGAAACATCTTCTAGGTCACTTGGCCCCTTTCCTTATTTTAGGGTTGGGTCCACTTCTAATTTCTCCATTAAAATTATTATTGAAATAATGTTAACCCATTTCTAGGTCCTTGACCTATTTTCCTTATTTTTTAGGGTTAACCATTTTCATAAATATTCCTTCTTGATTTTGTCACCTTACTTTATCATTTCTTGATTTTGTCACTTCTCTTGATTATTAAATAATCCACCTTGAATAAATAATGGCAACCCATTTCTAGGTCCCTTAACCTATTTTCCATATTTTAGGTTAACCATTTTTCCATAAATGATTCCTTCTTAATTTTTGTCACCTTATTTTTATCATTTTCTTGCTTTTAGGTCACTTTGACTTCTTTGACTTTGGGGGCTTCAAGCCTTCATGTGAGGTCCTTCATCTTAGTAAGGCCATAACTCTCAGACCAAGAGGAGTTATACGACATTCTACATACCATACCAGAAATGGCATGACAAGCACTATCCATCTAGGATAGTTTTCATAACAATTTCCTTGATCTTTTAATACTCAAGTTATTCCTCATACAAGCATGGGTCCTCCAACCATTCTTCTAGGATAACTCAATCGTAAAGAGTCTTCCGTGAGGATTTCACCATAAGGGGACCACTTTGGAGTTCATCCATTTGTACACCTTATCAATCATGATAAAGACAATAATGGAGTCATCTATACATTTTTCCAACAATGCATCATATACCAATGGAACCACATCGATCCATCTTCATCATTTCATCAATGACAACTCGGTGATCCATCTTCATCTATGCATTCTCATCAGGACAATACATATTATATTACATCAATCATCAATCAATCAATCTTGACATCAATCAATCACTTGACATCCAATAGAAATGACATCAATCAATCAAACCATTATCAATGACGGCATGGTCAACCAATCTTTGTGTGGTATGAGGTGGTCTTTGTTAAGAACATGGAATTACATCAATCATCAATCAATCAATCCTTTGACATCAATCAATCACTTGACATCAATAAATGACATCAATCAATCAAACCATTGGCATCAATGACAACATGATCCAACAATCACTTTGTGGTATGAGGTGGTCTTTGTTAAGAACATGGAATGCTGTGTGTATTGCTTCTACCCAGTAGGTTTGACCAATGTTCTTCTCATTCATCATTGACCTGGCCATTTGATACACTATTCTGTTTTGCCTCTCAACTACTCCATTTTGTTGTGGAGTTCTTGGGATTTTGTATTCTCTCTTGATCACATTCTTATCATAAAATTCCTTGAAATCACTTGACATAAATTCTCCTCCTCTATATTATCTTACTGCCTTTAACCTCTTGCCTATTTGATTCTCAGTTAAAGCCTTAAATTTTTTAAAATTCTCAAATGCTTCAGCTTTTTCCTTGAGAAAAACAACACAAGTAATTCTAGAGTAATCATCAATAATCAGCATGAAGTAGTTTTCTTTCCCTGTGCCTTCCTGTCTTGATGGTCCACATAAATCCATATGAACTAGTTGGAGTGGTTTCTCTGTTGAAGTAGAGCTCTTGGACTTAAA
>SNQJ01S0179734.1:0-15366 GCA_010110895.2 Picea sitchensis | reverse complement strand
TTGTGACATAGGTTATTCCATGGTGTCAAGGTGTATGCGACACTTATATGACACTTTATGACACTTAGGGCGAGGTACCTAGGTGTGCAAATTTCTTGTGTAACAATGGTAGCGTACACATCTAGATAAAAGCGTCAACATATTTTCAACCCAATTCACTGAAAACAAGTGCTACTAGGTGGAAACAAGAATGTTATTCCTCCTTTCATGATGGTAACCTATACTCTTCAATACAACCCCATTACCCATATGTGGATCGATTGACAAGTATGTTCCATGTGCTTGCACACACTACAATCAATGCATCAAATAATTCCATAATCAAATCAAAGCATAATGTTAATCATATAACTTTTTTGGGTACTCTGACTCAATTCAAATTCTAGTATAATATTAACACATTCCCATGTCAATTTATACTTGTGGTTTCTTGTCACACTAGGAAAACCCTTAGTAGCATCCACAAGTTAATGTATCCAACATTTTCATTTTAATGAGTCATAAACATATAAATTAACAACAACATTTATGTCAACTACTCTACTAGGATTTATCTCTAACTCTTCTCTGCAATAGATCATATCTTTCTCTAATGGTGCCAAAGGGGGGTCAGTCCCCCCTCCAATCAACTCTCCACATCACAAGCAGATAACCAATGACCCCTCTGGTCCATCCTCCATGAATCCAGATGCTCAGAATGACGACACCATGAGAGCATATTCCCCTTTGCTTGAGGAACTGATGCCAGACATTCAAACACCAAACATTCACAAGACGCATTGGAAACTTGGTCATTGCATCCCAAAAGTAGAAAACATTACAGATTACGAGATCCGCTCTATGTAATTCGGGAGTTAAATTCAACACATGAAAGATCACACTCTTATCAGTAAGTTCCTCGATATCTGGCCAAATGAAAAGGATATGGTCACTTGGATCCATTCCCACTGGAAACCCACTTTCCACATCGATTTGAAGTTAGGATCCAAAGGGTTGTTTACTGTTATTTTTGAAAACCCCAGGGAACGAGACAAAATCTTTGAGGGAGGGCCTTACTTATTTAAATATTCTAGTTTTCACTTACGTTATTGGAAGGACAACTTTGACCTAGAGAAATAATATTTTTCATATGCTCTTGTTTGGGTTAGAATTTATTCTCTCCCCTGTGAATACTGGGAGGAAGAAATACTAGATGGCATTGGAAACACCCTAGGAACCTTTTTCAAAACCTCAGAGGACATCAGGAAAGGATGCTACATTGCTTATGCCAGAATATGCATTTACATGAACGTTTCCATCCCTATTCCAGATTCAATCCGCCTCTTTTTCCAAAATGTTGAATGGATTCAAACTTTAGACTATGAATTTGTTCCCTTTCGCTGCCACCACTGTCATGAGAATGGTCACCTCTATAGGGACTACCACCTTATAAACCCTCCCAAAACCACCAAAAGTTAACCCCAAAATTTATTATGAAGGCTTCACCAAAATCCCAACCCGCCGAAGACACAATAGAAAGAAAATCCCCTAGAACCCTATTGACTAGAATAAAAATCTCACTTCCAAGAATTGTTTTGATCCCATAAGCTCTCTTCCTACTGACACAAACACTTTGATTGTAGAGTCCTCTGTTCTTGACATTCATAAAAATAGAAAACCTGATAATTCTCCACCCTCCGATGAGCCAAAAAAATCCAAGACTGCTCAAGCCTCACTCGAAATGCATCCTTTAGAAGACACCTCTCTTATTTTCTCCCTAGAGGAGAGTTATGAACCAGATGCAGAAGAAATGGAATTAGATGGGATAGACCTACAAGGTATTATGGATGCAGTTTGTAAGAAAGACATGAACTTGATGGGATAGACCTAATCATGAATACTTTCCATCCCTCCCAAAGTTTGCAATGAAAGTGATCTCAAATAACATTAGAGGTATTAATGGTAAGAGTAAACAAATTCTCTTACAAAACAAAATCAACAAATAATCACCAAATATTTTGCTTTTGCAAGAAACGAAATGTTTAAGGGCTATGCTTCAAACTATCTTATCCAAGATATGTAAAGCAGGCTACTCCATGGAAATTGACTCCATAGGAAATGTTGGAGGGACGATGATACTTTGAAATAAATATAAAATCCTCATGCAAAAAGTTTTTTGCATGAAATATAGCATTTTAGCGAAATTCCAGTTGTTATGGGAAGATACCACATGATTCATCACCAATTTGTATGGACCCTAGCAGTCTGGGGAAAAGATACATTTTCTCAAGCATATTTAGAATGAAACCTCTCTAATACATCCTTGCCTCTGGATCCTAGGATGGGATTTCAATCTCATGATAGATTTGGAGGAGAAGAAAGGAGGGTTCCGACGGCTAGATCTAGATTACCTGACCTTCAAATATTTTATCCAAGAACAACGTCTGATCGATCTAGAGACTAGCAATGGCACTTTCACGAACAATCACAGAGGCGGTTCCCAACAAGTTACTTGTAAGCTTGATATATTCTTAATCTCATAATATCTTCTTCTCATAGGGATGCACATGTACACCACCATCCTCCCTGATGCAGGATCATACCATTGAACCATATGCCTCTCTATATATACTCCCATTAAGCCCAAAACAAATTCTTTTCGGTTTGACAAGTTCTGGTTTCTGCACCCAAATTTTCTCGCTAACATCAAATTCTGGTGGGATGAGTCTAATCATATCAAAGGATCTATGATGTTCTCTTTCAACAACGTCTTAAGATTCTTAATAATAAGATTAAAGTTTGAAATAAAACCATTTTGGAGATATTTTTCAAGCTCAAAAAATCTTAAATTCTCAAATGGAGACTGTTCAACAACAAATTATCCTTCTAGGAAGGTCTCTAGAGTTGGATCATCAGGAAAATATCTTGGAAAATCAAGTAGAGGAAAGGGAGAAACAAGAAGAAATTCTCAAGAAGCAAAAATCAAGAATTCAATGGCTGAAGGAATGTGAATTTTATTCCAAACTATTTCATCGTTCAATGATTCAATGTCATCACTCCAATCATATCTCTTATCCGATCTCAAATAAAGGTAACAAAATCACCTCTCATGTTGACATTGAGCAATAAATCACTTTTTTTTTTTTAGGATCTTCTCATCGAGCCTCAACATGACTGGAGGAAAACCATTAACAAAATAATACAAAATATCCCTTGCCTTGTCTATGAAGATCAAAATTCCATCCTTCTTAGGACCATCTCCTTGGAGGAGGTGGAAGCAACCAACCTCCTCTTGGTCGTAGGAAAATCCCCTAGTCCTAATGGATTCACTTTCGATTTTTTCCACCATCGTTGTCCAATCATAAAATGGGATGTCCTTGAGGAAGTTTAGGAATCTCAATGAGTTTTTGGGGTTGTCCTGATGTTAAATGAAAATTTTCTCACTCTCATTCCTAAAGAAGAGAAAGTGGCTGACCCAAACAAGTTCCAGCGTATTGCACTTTGCAATGTTATATACAAGATCATCTCTAAAGTAATTGCTCTTCACCTCAAACCTCTTTTACCTATTCTAATTACTCCTGAGCATTATGGTTATGTTGAAGAGTGCCATATTCTAGATAGAAGTCTCCTAGATCATGAAGTTTATCACTCTATGAAAGCCTCCAAAATCCCTATAATCCTTATTAAGTTGTACATGTCTAAAGCATTCAATAAGATAAGATGAAAATTCATCAAAGAAATTCTCCTCACCTTTGGATTTCATCAGAATCTAGTCAAATGGATCACGGGTCTCATTTCCTTTTATTTCTTCTCCCTCTTAATCAATGGCACCCCATATCATCCATTCCATCCCTCCTGTGGCATGAGACAAGGTTACCCCCTTTCTCTTCTTTTCATCCTCATGGAAGAAGGACTAGCTAGGAGCCTCCAGGATGTGGTTAATAATCACAAAATTCAAGGTCTCTCCCTCCACAATTATCCGGACCCCTTAACACACAACTAGTTCATGGATGCCACTTTGTTAATGGGAACCCGCTCTACTCATGAATATCGTGACTTCAAACAAGTTCTCAAAAACTTCATGGATGCATCTGGTGCCTCCATCAACCATGCCAAATCCCAAATATTCTTTTTTAACACTCTTCTCTTGGTTCGCTTTCACATCGCCCACATTCTTGACTATTCAGGAAGATCCCTTCTGACCAAATATATGGGGGTTTCCTTACTCACTGTCGGTGCTCGCAATAGCTCTTGTGAATACCTCCTTTCCATGCTCAATAAAGATCTTTCAAATTAGATTTTCAGATCCCTCAACATTGATTTCCCATTAGTTATCCTCAAATTTGTTTTGCATGCAAACCGTTCATATCTCTTCTCAGCTCTGGCAGCCCCAAAAAGAATCCTAAAAGCTATTAAAATTTTACAGAAAAAATTTCTTTAGAAGGGGGCCCAATCCTCCAAAAATGGGCTTTGGTCGCTTGGAATACAATGTTAGGGACCAAATATCAATATAGCATAGAAAAACCTCAGAATAAGAACTTAACGCCTTGAAAAAGAGAGAAATTCAGATAATAAGCCTCTTCGAGGGGGCAACCTCCTTATGCCCACATAAATGTTCAATTACAAGATGATTCCAAATGAAAATGTCTCCTTGGTATATATAGGAGACTACTAGGAGGAACTAGAATATAATTACAACTAATGGACTAAAAGCCGACATAAAAAAAATAACATTACTAATGTAAATATGCCCCAATTAGGGGTAATGAGCCACTATTGGGGCTTAACACGCCCCTCCCTTGGAATAAGTGTTCTCACTTAATGCTTGAGTAATTATGTATGTTCTTGTATAAAAGACTCATCTTTTAAATTGGAATATTCAATAGATAGTTTCCTCCATTTAATGAGATACTGAATTGGATCTGTTCTGGTGCATTCTTGGTAATGGGTGATAGCTTTAGGCTCAATATGATTTTTCCTTCCCTTGTCAAGTTATGGAAATATAGTTTGAGCTGGGATCTTGTCACATATAACATTATTTAAGCATAGAAACATGAGCTGGGTGCATACTGAATGCAGGAGCAACTCCAATTTGTATGCCATGGTACCAATCTTTTACAACACCTTATAAGAGCCATAATACTTTGGTGATAATTTATTATCCTTCTTAGCTTCTTGAGGGACATATGTTTGTGCTCGTTGTAGTATTAAAACACCCAATCCCCTACTTCAAAACTTCTTTCACTACGATGTTGATCTACTTGTTGTTTCATGTGATTACGTTCCATGGTCAGGTTTTTCCTTTAATATTTGGAGAAACTTTTTATTGATGCTACGATGTGATCATACACTGTTTGAACCTTAGATTTTCTTTTATAGAAGAAGTGATGGAAGGTGGTATCCGCCAGGGTACCATGAATGGTGTCATTTTGTTCGCGATTATGAGGAAGTTTTATACCACCATTCAGCCAAGGCTAACCATTTGAACCATTGTGTTTTGTTTATGAGAACAAAGCTGATAAGAGGTATCCTGTCAGGAATTTGTTCACTATCCGGTTTGTCATCATATTGAGGATGATAGGATGAGATATAAGGCGATTGAGTACCCAAACAAAATAATTACATCCAAAAATGTCCAGTGAATATGGGATCTCATCCCTTCAAATGTTGAGAACATATTTGTAACTTTGAGCTGTCTCCATGAATGGGGTGGCAGTATGCTGGATTTGAAGGGATGAGAGAGTGCACAAAAGGGTGTGCATGCCAGTGGAATCTATCAACAATCACCATGATGGCCTCTTTCCTTTAGAAGCCGGTAACCCTAGTGAAATCCATGGAAACCTCCTCTATGTGACTTGGGATGGCTAATGGTTGTAAAATACTTGAGGGGTCTTGTCGTTTCACCTTATTTGTTGGAAAACCAAACATTTTTTTTTTTTTTTTTTTTTTTTTTTTAAGGCCATCCCAAAAAATGCCTTCTTGACCCTATGTTAGGTTTTAAAATCGTGTGCCCTCCTAAAGGAGGGTGGTACCAATTCCAATGAGTACCTTTTTGTTTTGGGTTGGAGGTCTTACATAGAAATATGGCCGATCTTTGTACCGCAGGTGAATCATTTTTCCATTTGATAATATCGATAATGCTGGAATCCTGCTGCAACCTTTGAATGAGTCTTCCCTTTTTCATCATCCTTCCGTTTCATCCCGCGCTATTATCAATCAGAGTTGGATGATCGAGATAACCATGAGAGAACCTCAACATCTTCATCCTTCCTTGAGAGTGCATCGCCACAACATTTTGCTTCCCTTTTTGCCAGATGATTTCAAAATCATAACTTGATATCTTGGTAACCATTTTTGTTGTTCTTAGAATGAGTCTTTGTTCCAATGAAATTATTTAAGACTATCATGATTTGTTTTGACCTTTAAGTTCCTACCTATTGAATGGGATGCCATTTCTTCAATGCATGTAGTATTGCCATCATTTTCTCTCATAAATGGGTTTAAAGTCCTTTACCTTGAGTGAATTGAGCTTTCAAAAGCTGAACCTTCCTTCTTACATTAGGACAGCGCCAATTCCATTCCCCGAGGCATCAAATTCCTGATAAAGGTTTTGAGATGCAGATTGGTCGAATGGGATCTTGTGCATCTCCTCTTTAAGTTGTTCAAAGATTTATTTGCCTTTGTATTCCATGAAAATTCATCCTTCACCAGATTAGTGTTTATTCGAGTCGATATTCTTCCATAGTCTTAGAATTAAACTTTCGTTGGTGGTAACCTTTCAAACCCAAAATCCTCTAAGATTCTTCAATGTTTTTGGGAATAGATCCGGTCCATCATGGCCTTAATCTTGTTAGGGTCTACCTTGACACCTTCATGAGATACAATGTATTAAATACTCACCTCCTTCCTCCAAAGAAAAAAAGTGGATCGGTTTGGCGTATAGATGTTGCTCCTTTAGTAGTTGTAGCACCTTGTCAACATGGCACATGATCCTCCCAAGACTTAAGCATGGGTGAGTATATCATCAAAAATACTAACACAAATTGCGGAAGGAAGGGGCTTGAAAATGGAATTCATCAACCCTTGGAATGTGGAAGATTAATTTGTAGCAAAGGCCAAAGGCATGACCAAAATTCATAATAGCCTTCATGAGTTCAAAATGCTATTTTTGGGATATCTTCTTCCTTCATTCTGAAAATCATTATTTTGAATGAAGATCAAATTTAATGAAAGATTGCCTTATGTAGTTCACATCTAACAATTCATCGATAGCAGGGGGAAATTATATTTAGTAGTGATCTTGTTGATATCTCTATATTCTGGACACATATGCCATGCACCATCTTTCTTGAATACCATTACCAGGTGTAGAGTAAGAACTTTAGCTAAGTCTAATAATGGAGTCTCTAACATTTCTTCAACCATGCCCACCGATTTCACTCTTAAGAATAGGAATTCATATGGCGATGTTGGAGGAACACTCGAGGTGGGTGAATATCATGATCATGATTTCAGTGGGTGGAAGATTAACTGGGAATATCTTCAAATACTTTGTGATGATTATCAATGATGCCTTGGATATCTAGAGGGAATATATGGCTTAGATGTTTGAACATCTAGTGAAAAAAATTATGCAATTACACCATGATGCCCCTTTTTCAATAATTTTTCATGCAATTAGAGATTATCACCTTACAGGGTTTCCGTGTGATACCTCATAACTCGTTTTCTTCCAATGAAATTTCATGAAAGGTTCTTGAAACTTAAAGACATTGTTCCCAATGATTGTAACCGGTAGTTCCTAGTACAGCTTATATTTCCACCAGGTAATAAAATCATTGAAATTTATTCATTACATAGTAAGATTGATCTTGTGTATTTTGCAGAGTAATTGGTTCACTCCATGCGCAATCACATTACTTGAAACTCTGGCTTCAGATATACAAAGCAATTGAGAGCTTTGTCTAATTTATAGTGAATGAAATTATGGTATTGCTACAGAATCCAATTGGGACTATTACCTTTTTGTTTTTAATACATCCTTTGATCTTGACGGTTTGAGGAGTTCTAATTCCGGCTATTACGATGTCATTATGGAGTCAACTCTTGAATGAGAATTTAGCTACGTTTTTCATCTTGAGATGGTTCTTGTTTCTTGTTCTTGTTCTTTGGCTACCTCTTACACAATATGAAAAATTGTCTCCACCACACTTATGTCCTTCTTGTACTTGATGTCACAATTAAAGCATAGAAACCTTTTTCTTTTCTTTGCTCAATTATTTAGGTGTCAACCTTGTAGGTTGAGGTGTTTAGAGAAGGGAGCATTATTCTCTCTATAGATGTTGGGATTGGTCCTTCTAGTAGCCATAGCCGCATTTTTAATTTCAACATTTCTTACCAACTTAAATGCATTCTCCAAATCACTGGAGAATGCATATAAGGTGACAAGAAATGTTGAATGTTATCCTTAAAAGTTCCTATGAATATATCAATCAAATGCTCATGCAAGATATCTATTACCTTTATATTCAATCTTTGGAAGTTCTCAATGTTCTTTATGGCGAGCCTTTTTCTTGAGATTGATCAATTGGGTAAAGAGGTGCTCCCTTGTATCCTCATAGTGTGCTTGCATTTCTTAGAGTGAGCATTGTCCAAGTGGCCAGAGTCGTTTGAGAGGAACAAAAGACTATCCATACCATACAAATTGATTGAGTTCTAAATATGAAGAAGTAATTCGTTCATTTGTGTATGGCACATTATGTAGATCAAAGAATTGCTCCATCACGAGAGGTATCCATTATGTGATATGGTCCTTGCCATAAAACTTCCTCATATCGATCTTAGGAATGGTTGGTCTTCAACCCAAAGTTGAGTTTCTCGTTTCTTGGTCCTGTCCTTGTGTCCTCATCATGAATTCATGGGATACATTTTTCACTTTCAGGTGTCCTCTCTATTATGGAAGGATTGAAAATTTTCAATCCTTCCAATCTCCTCTTAAACCATCCATCTTAGTATTTATTGCCTCGACTTAGCTTCCATCTCTTGTAGTTTCAAATTTTATTCTTGTCTTCTTTTGTAAATAATTTTTTTCCCTACGCATTTCTTCACCTTAGTCAAGAGTCCAAGTAGGAAGTTAATAAGGCTTATTTGGTGTAGAATTCCCTTTTGGTGGCATGTTGGTCAAGTATCACTTTAAACCTTGATTTTGAGGTGGATTAAACTGAACCAATATTCTTTTGTTGTATCTACAAAATTTCGGCCATTCTAAGTATGAAATTTTATTTTTTTTATGAGTCTCACGATATTTCTTCTGCAATTGCCATATGTCGATCAAAATTGGATGTGCCAAGTGGAATTCGGTAACTTCCCCACAACACAACGATTTTTTCCTTTCCGGGATATGTCACTTGTATAACATTCCCCACACAAACTAATTGACATAAAATTATGAAGCTTCGTGAAATAGAACTACTTCTGATCTGTCCCGCTATCCAATGAAACTGTCTCCTCAATTTGGATACTCTAGAAGAAGTTATGATTGTTTTACATGTAACACTTTCTTGAGACTAGTCAGTAGGATTAGTCAGATACCCTATTTTACACGGGGTGTATATACAAATATAAGATGAACCGTGAAATTGTTATAAAAAATACCTTAATAATTTCTATGAATATCCTCAGTTCGGTCTGAAGCGTTACAAAAAAAATTAGCAAAGTGCGATGACTCATTTCAAGATGATTCAGAACCCTATCTTAGAAGGTTCAGCTATCTCCAAAATTATATGGGTCTCGGAGATTAAGCGTTAACCAATGTACCCTTGATCTATACTAAATATCCTCGTAGTCATTCCTTCTTAATCATTGTATAAAAAAGTTATATCAGAATTCCAAGGTGTCTCGGATGTAGCAGTGAGCCCCAAGACCTTGAGCTCTAATACCATATGTTAGGGAACAAATATCAATATGGCATAGAAAAACCGCAGAATAAGTACTCAGCCTTGAAAGATAAATTTAGATAATAAGCCTCTTGAGGCTTATCCTTGTACTTACATAAATGTTCAATTACAAGATGATTCAAATGAAAATGTCTCCTTGGTATATATAGGAGACCCCAGGAGGTATATTACAACTAATGGACTAAGGTGACATAAATAAAATAACATTACTAATGTAATATGCCCTAATTAAAGGAATTGGTGACTATTTGGGGCTTAACATGCCGCATCTATCTTCCCAAATCCAGCTAGGTGTGGGTGTCCAGGAGATACAAATCTTCTTAGCTCTAAAACTATGGAACCAAAATGAGGTGGAGATGGCTTCAACAAAAAGGTGAATCATGGAGTCGACTATGGAAACATAAATACACAGCTCACATAGAGGGCCTCGATCTAATCAAGATGATACAATCTTCCGCAGTTTCCCTCATCTAGAACTCATATTTGAAAAATAGATGGCTATTTCAACAACACAACTTCTGGGAAATATGAAATGATCATTCAACCCTCTTTTGGGAATATTCGTGGCAACAAATTCCATCCCTTCAGGATGATCAATGCCTCACCTGGCCCCTAAAACCCATTCTCCAAGATCTTCTGGGAAAACAAGTAAAAAACTATTGGGACATAACCTCTAATTCCCTATATTGGTACCTCTGGCATATCAATCATGAACATATCCCCCTTCATCTAAGATCCCAGCTCCAATACCTTTTACAATGACTATCTTAGAGGAAAATCAAGGTTTCCAAGATTCCAGATAAATTGAGATGGGGGTATCGACCAACAGGGACCTTCAATATCAAATATGAATATCATCTAGCTGCACATCACTCCAACCTTGCTCAGGAAGACATCTGACAAAAAATTTAGGGCAACAACCACTGGAAAAAAATCACTACCTTTCTCTGGAAAATAACGCATCGAAAGATTCTCACTTGGGATCACCTTTGCAAGAGGTTTTGCTCGACCTAGGTTTGTTGATATGAAGTATTTTTCTCATTTTACCATTGACAATATCACTATTGTCACCCAACCATGGTAGAAGCCACCCTTGAGCACCTTAACGTTGACACTTTCTAGAAGCAAACCTAGGCTAGATAGCCAAAAAAGGTGAAGTGCACCTTTCCTCAATGATAGTGCACCAACAAGAGATGATCGATAATCCAAACCCTAACCAAGAGATAGTCCAAACAAAACGTGATTTACTGGATTTGGAAACTATTGGTAACTCTCCTCCAAACTTGTGCACAAAGCTGGGCAGCGTAGTGCGCCTGTATACTGCAAAGTTCTTAGATTACTGCTAGAATATTTGGACTCTGTGTTTATAGTGAAATTACGGCTATTTCACACAGGCCGACTTCTCATTACGGGTATCACATGCAGTATATTATTTCTTACAGTAGAGTTCTTCTCTTGGAGGGCTAATAACTTTAATACACATTATCTTCTTGACTTGACATGTCTTCTAGGGTTATTAGACAACTCATTAGGAGTTTCTTCTTGCTAGAATATTCTATTCTGCATCGGGGTTTACACATGGAGGTAAATACCTCCTGAAAATACCTTAATATAAACACTCCCTCCCTGGCTAGGAGGGAGTAATATGAGTAATGGTCTTGAACATGAGCATGCCATTCACCGTTATCATCATGGTTGTATAGACTATCTCATGACTAGATGTGAGCACCATCATCACCATCAATGTCATCGGTACATCATCTCTTGGAACCATACTCTATCAGAGTAATGGAGACCTTGATTCTCCACACAGTGACACAAGAGACATTCTTCTAATCTAGAATAACAAATGTTCTAAACCATTTTCTATGCAGAATATCACGTTCATTGACTACCCATCTAGATGATAATCATTTTCAACATTGTTGATAGTCTTCAAGGCAACTAAACAATATCATTCAATAGAACACAATTTGTGTCTATCCATAGTAATACACAACTACAATCAGGTGGTACACTACCACACCAAGAAACACAAAAGTACTTGATCAAGCGATGGAACATCCACCGATTAGTATACATCTACTATATAGAGACATATGGTCTTCATAACAATCATCGATATCAACACACTGCGAGAAACAATGTTATGATATAAAATGAATTATCGGTCCATTCTTCTACTCACATGTGTGAGATATAAAAGAGAATCTTCCCTCGAGAAAGTCAACATCAATGATGAGTTATTTTGAATATTCTTCTCAAGCAAGGAAGAATAAATACCACGATAATTCATTTTATATCTTTATTGTTTCTGTGATCACAGATGTGAGTAGAAGAATGGACCAGATAATTCATTTTATATCATAACATTGTTTCTGTGCAGGTTGATATCAGATGATTGTTATGAAGACCATATGTCTCTATATAGTAGATGCATACTACTGTGGTGGATGTTCTCCACTGTTTGATCAAGTACCTGTGTGCTACTTGGTGTGGTGGTGTACCACTGGATTGTAGTTGTGTATTACTATGGATAGACACAGTTGTGTTCTATTGAATGATATTGTTCCAGTTGCCTTGAAGACTATCAACAATGTTGAAAATGATTATCATCTAGATGGATGATCAATGAACAGATATTTCCCAGATAGAAAATGGTTTAGAACATTTATTATTCTAGATTAGAAGAATGTCTCTTGTGTCACTCTGTGGTGTGAGAATCATGTCTGATTACTCAGATAGAGTATGGTTCCAAGAGATGATGCAGCTGATGACATTGATGGTGATGATGGTGCTCATGATCTAGTCATGAGATAGTCTATACAACTATGATGATGCTACCGGGTGAATGGTATGTTTGTGCTCAAGACCATTACCTATATTACCTCCCTACCTAGGAGGGAGTGTTGATATTATGGTAGTTGTGGGAGGTATTTACCTCCATGTGTAAACCTGACGAGAATAGAATATTCCAGGAAGCAAGAAGAAACCCTAATGAGTTGTCTAATAACCCTAGAAGACATGTCAAGTCAAGAAGATAATGTGTATTAGGTTATTAGCCTCCAAGAGAAGAATTCGGCCAGAAGAAATAATATATATTGAACAGACAGATACCCAGAATGAGAAGTCGGCCCAGGTAGTTAGCCAGAATTACTATAAATACAGGAGTCCAGTCTTCATTCTAGCAGGCAATCTAAGAATTGCATAGCAGTGTGCGCACTACAGTGCCCAGTTTTGTGCACAAGTTTGGAGGAGAGTTATCATTGTAGTTTCTGCAACTAGCAAATCACGTTTTTCTTGGACTATCTCTTGGTTAGGGTTTGGATTATCTGATCATCTCTTGTTGGTGCACTATCATTGAGGAAAGGTGCACTACCCTTTGTTTGGCTATCTACCCTAGGGTTTGCTTTCAGAGTGATTCTCTGTCAATGTTAAGGTTCTCGGAGGGTGGCTTCGGCCTATGGTTGGGTGACAATAGTGATATTGTCAATGGTAAAATGAGAAAATTCATTCATATTCTAACAAAACCTAGGTCGATAAAACCTCTTTTGCAAAAGTGATCCCGAGTGAGAATCTTTCGATGCGTTATTTTCCAGAGAAAGGTAGCGATTTTTTTCCAGCGGTTGTTGCCCTAAATTTTTTGTCAGATGTCTTCCTGAGCAAGGTTGGAGTGATGTGCAGCTAGATGATATTCATATTTGATATTGAAGGTCCCTGTTGGTCGATACCCCCATCTCAATTTATCTAAAATCTTGGAAACCTTGATTTTCCTCTAAGATAGTCATTGTAAAAGGTATTGGAGCTGGGATCTTAGATGAAGGGGGATATGTTCATGATTGATATGCCAGAGGTACCAATATAGGGAATTAGAGGTTATGTCCCAATAGTTTTTTACTTGTTTTCCCAGAAGATCTTGGAGAATGGGTTTTAGGGGCCAGGTGAGGCATTGATCATCCTGAAGGGATGGAATTTGTTGCCACGAATATTCCCAAAAGAGGGTTGAATGATCATTTCATATTTCCCAGAAGTTGTGTTGTTGAAATAGCCATCTATTTTTCAAATATGAGTTCTAGATGAGGGAAACTGCGGAAGATTGTATCATCTTGATTAGATCGAGGCCCTCTATGTGAGCTGTGTATTTATGTTTCCATAGTCGACTCCATGATTCACCTTTTTGTTGAAGCCATCTCCACTCATTTTTGGCTCCCATAGTTTTGTTAAGAAGATTTGTATCTCTGATACCTAATACTCCAGTGGATTTGGGAAGATAGATGGTATGTTAAGCCCTAAATAGTCGCTCATTACCCCTTAATTAGGGCATATTACATTAGTAATGTTATTTTATTTATGTCGTCCTTAGTCCATTAGTTGTAATTATACCTCCTAGTCTCCTATATATACCAAGGAGACATTTTCATTTGGAATCATCTTGTAATTGAACATTTATGTGGGCATAAGGAGGTTTCCCCCTTGAAGAGGCTTATTATCTAAATTTATCTTTTTTTCAAGGCGTTGAGTACTTATTCTGAGGTTTTTCTATGCTATATTGATATTTGTTCCCTAACATATGGTATTAGAGCTCAAGGTCTTGGGGTTTCGCTGCTACATCTGAGACACCTTGGAATTTTAGATATAACTTTTTTTATACAATGATTAAGAAGGAATGGCTTGGAGGATATTTAGTATATAGATCAAGGTACATTGGGTTAACGTTTAATCTCCCGAGACCTTATACTTTTGGAGATACAACCTTTCTAAGATAGGGTTCTGGAATCATCTTGAAATGAGTCATTTCAGAATTTTTGCTATAATTTTTTTTTTGTAACGTTTCAGATCCTGAAATCTGGAGGATATTCATAGAAATTATTAAGGTATTTGTAGTAACTATTTCAGCTTCTAGTTCATCTTATATTTGTATATACACCCTATGGAAGATAGGGTATCTGACTAGTCTCAAGTAGGTGTTCTAGGTAAAACAATCATAACTTCTTCCTAGAGTATCCAAATTGAGTGAGACAAGTTTCATTGGATAGTGGACAGACTGTAGTAGTTCTATTACGAGTTTCATAATTTTATATCAATTATTTTGTGTGGGGCATGCTATATAAGTGACATATCCTGGAAAGGAAAAAAATCAGCAAGTTGTGGGGAAGTTACTGTAAATTCCACTTGGCACATCCAATTTTGATCAGACATATGGCATTGCAGAGAAGAAATATCAGAGACCTATAAAAAATAAAATTTCATACTTAGAATGGCCGAAATTTTGTAGATACAATAAAAAGAATATTGTCTAGCAGAACCACCTCAAAATCAAGGTTTAAAGTGATACTTGACCAACATGCCACCAAAAAAGGGAATTTCTACACCAAATAAGCCTCCAGACAATCCTACTTGGACTCTTGACGAAGGTGAAGAAATGCGTAGG
>SNQJ01S0179733.1:1910-19493 GCA_010110895.2 Picea sitchensis | reverse complement strand
ATAATAAAAATCAAGACTTTGGAGGTCAAATTGGTGGATTGGCCAAGTGTGTGGATGCTATATTAACGAGGTGGTATCATTTTATTGTTTACTACTTTGATGCTTTTGGTTATTGTGGCCTTGATAGGAGTACTATTACTCAACAGGGTAAGATTGCTGAACTAGTTTAATTAGTGATCTTTCTATCTATTTACTAGAGTGGTTTTAAAATACAATATATGTTTTGCTTAACAAATTGTGTTGTAAGATTGCTCTTGTAGGTGATACCATTTTCTAACCCTGTTTGTAAGCAACCGAAGTGATTGAATCTGAAATTGGAGAAGCGGATGGTCTAGTTTGACTTTCCATTTCCTCCAAGTCTTTGAAGAAGATCCCTCCACAATCCATCAAGAAGGACTCCATTGCCCAACATATTTTAAAAACACAAGTTTGCTCTTTCTCTCCTTCTCTTTTAAAAAAGGCAATTTCTTGGTTACTTGGTTACTTGGTTCCTCTAATGCAAAGAAGAAATCTGTTATCAAAGTTATAATTTACTTTTCATTATCATTTTGTTTAGATCTATTAAGTTCTTAAGCTTTATATCTCACAAAAGTAGATTCGGCAAAGTGTTAGAAGCAAAATTTTAGCTAATTTTAATTTTCAATTATAAAGGCTGAAAATCGTTTTGCTTTAAAGATCTTTGCAAAGAAGAAGTTTGTTATCAAAATCCATAATTTACTTTGCATTTGCATTTCATTTGTCTAAGTCTATCAAGTTCTTAAGCTCTATATCTCCCAAAGAAGTAGATTCGTCCAAGTATTATAAGCAAAATTTTAGCTAATTTTAATTTTCAACTATAAAGGCTGAAAATCGTTTTTCTTTAAAGATTTTTCAAGTTCATATTTGTTAATTAGCACTTTTGACTGCTTTATAACAAGAATAAAGACCCTATGGAACCAGCCTTAGCTTGAGTTCCTTAGTTAATTTCTTTTACAAAAAATTGCTAAATAACTTAGAAATTTTTAAAGTTTTTTCTCATAACCCAAGACACTTCTAAAGTGTTTTGGGCATCTTTATCTTTGTTTGGTCGTTGTTGGTGGTAGGTTGGTGAACGACAGAAGGAGGTTCCCAGTTCATTTTGGGCTGATTAGGAGCATTCGGGACCCCCTGAGGCATCATAAAACTTTGTAAACTTGGCAAAATCCTAAGAGCTTGTGAGCCCCCAATGAATGCTCACAACTCATCCCACAAGTTAATTGTATAAATTATTAATAAAATAAGTTGGCTACAAGCTCCTCATTCTTCAAACTCTGGGGAGTGGGTGTTGTGGGTGATCGTGTCATTTTTGTACAAGTGTTGCTTAGATTAATTTTCTGCAAGTGGAACAATAATTGTTAGATTAGATTTCACTTCCAGTACTTCAATTCGGCAAAAAAACTTGTCCCCTCAACACTTCGAAAGGGCCTGGCCGCTGGTCATCAACAAATTTCACTTCTTTATTTTCTTCTCTGATAAAATAAACTGTCCCCCTCAAATAATTCTCGAAAGGGCCTCGTCAAGTATTGACATACATCACTTCTACACTTTATTTTCTCTCGTGATAAAATAAACCAAATTCTGCCTCAGCTTTGTTCCCTCGAATTTTCAACATGAAGTTCGTCTTCGATCAATCGGAGGAAGTTCATACATACCGAATGTCGTTGGTTGATAGATTTAATTAGGGGAAACTCCAAGGAGGCCTCCAAACCATTTCTAATTAATTGAACTTCAATTCTAACCTTTACTAAACACGCCAACTACATTTCTCGCTCCAATGCACTCTTAAGGCAATCTAACCCCACCATTTACAAGCAACAAAGCCATTGTGCTCTTACATTTACACTTGTTATATATTTGATGTAAAATGCAACTTGCACATGACAACCGTTTCTTAGTATCCCTTTGATGCAAGTTAATTGATTATATATATATATCGTGGTGAATAAATGTTCATGTTTATTTCGGGCCATCGGTTATATTTGATAGCAATGGCAACTCCTAGATTTCATTTTCTTTGTACTTAGCTTAAAAGCCTTATATATTTGTTAGGGACTACCCCCTCATTTTGGCTTCGCTAGGAGTTGGCCTAGACGGAGGAGTTGAGGATTAGGTGACAACACCTTAACTCTCACTTGCCCCCAAGGACACACCGAGTGGATTGAAGATTTCTTCCACGTCTCCCAAAGGTGTGTATAAGGCGGCAACAGTACCTTTGTATCTAGTTGTATCTAACCTTGTTGTAATATTTGTAATCTTGTAACTTTTGTGTAGTCGACACCCCTTAAACTTAGTTGACTCCTTGCCCAATCTTGGGCACTAGTCTTAGTTGTCGTAGGAAAATGTTTGATTGTCATCTTATATTGTTGCACCTTGCATTGTTGCCTTTGCATCATAGGCTAGATTTTTCCCCTAACCTTTAACTAAGTAAAACCAACTCCTAGAACTTGAACTCTAAATCTCATCTAGAAACTAGGGTCTACCCCCCTTGGCTTCCCTAGGAGTAAGCCTAGACGAAAGAGATTCAAGTTAAAGTGACAACATGGGCTTTGAACCTAGGCATTGTGCCTCCAAGGACACACTAAGCGAGTAGAACTTATCTCACGTTGGCAAGTGTGTATTAGGACAACAACATCTTTGGCGCCGTTGCTGGGGATAAGTCTTTTATCCTTGGTCTAAACGACTTAACTTTTTTTTTAAGAACTAAACAATAAACTTTAGTCCCTAAAAGTTTTAGAGCTTGCATTGGTTGTTTTTGTTTGCTTTCCTTTCAAGTGGCGACTCCATTGAACAAATCTATGAAGTATACTATAGGGAGCAATCCTTGTAGGCTTCTTGAAAGTCTTGGAGACGAAGCACTCATTAATATCCAATTCTTGTTTCAAATTAATAATATAACTTTTGTTTTTTTCTTGTTATTGCTTTGTTTGATGCCCTTGTTTGTTTGATAAACTTCTTCATCTGGCGACTCCACTTCAAAATAATTTGACAAAGTATTCTTGAAGAAGGAACTCCCGGCTTGTTTTGGCTTCATCCTTGAACTTGAGAAAGCTTTTGGATCAAGCTGGTATGTTTCCCTTCTTGTCGGATCCTTAGTAATTTTTCGGTTCCCAGATTTTTTCTTCTTCAATGAGCTACTTCACGAAACCTTTTGATTTTTTAGGAATACTTGGTTATCCTAATAATATACCTGAAAATGTTATTGACAATGTGCTTAAATTTTATGATGGTGGTGATGCTTGTGCTCATATCGAGGCCTTTTGGCAATTAATTGATGATTGGCATAATCCACCTATCTATGAGGATGCTCTTATGAGATTGTTTTCCTGGACTCTTTTGGAGTGTCAGGGATCTGCTTGTGATTGGTTTATTCTTCATGAAGATAATTCGATCAAGACCATACGAGATTTTTTGCATGACTTTTTGGAAAGATTTGGGGATGATCAGGATGAACTTGACAATGAATTGGTTGGTGATTTTATGGAAAAATGGAAGAGGAAGAGTCTTCCATATATAAAAACAATCAGTTCGGATATAGTGATTGATTCTTCACCAGATCCCATTGAGGAACTTAAAGAAATCATTATGAACATGCAGCTTTCCCATGAAGAACAGTGTGAAGCCATGAATGAAAAGTTTGAGGCCATGGAAGATGAATTAGAAATCATGGAAGCTGAGTTTACAGAGACTTATATTGAATATCTGACTCCCCATGAACTTGAGCATCACAGTGAAAAAGATAAGGGAGTTCATAGGGAAATTCCGGATGAATCCATGGATGAGTCAGTCATTTATTTTGAGGAGGTAAAGGAATTTGCATTTGAAAATGTTGAATATTTAGACAATTCAAGTCCCCACCCTCCTCCTGTGGAACCAGTCTCTTTGAAGGAGAACCTTGACGACCTTGAGGAAAACAATGTAATAGTTCTTGCGACATGTTCATTTTCGACATCTCAACCAAAGGAATAATTTATGCAGAATTGTGAGGAAATGGAAGGCAACTTCAGTTTATCAATGTCATACCATTATGAGTATTGGTTGGCCTTCCACCTTGACATTCATGAGAAACAAAGTATTAAAATATTACATGGCTTGTCATATTTCAGTGTTTGGTTGAAGGGAAGAAGCAACATGATTCTTGGTTGGTTCTTCCTCACAAGAAATTCCAAGTTGATAAGACTTGGGAAGGGATCTTCTGTGAGTCATCCTGGACAAGGATATTTCTGACATTTGTGGATTCATTCCATCCATTGCATGGATGGTTGTAATGTATCTCTAACCCTTCTCCTTATTTCAATTTTGTATTATTTCATTATGTACTTAGATTTATTTTTGTATCATAGTTTCATGTTGTAATTATAAATGTTGTACAATGGTTATTTATTTATGTACTTGTTGTTTAGAGCATTTCATTTGTCATATATATGTATATTTATGTTGGGTATTGGTGAACACTCTGTTTGTAGATGTTGGATTCTCGTATGCTCTTCTTCCCAAGTGTGAAGATCAAACACGCGTCCCCATGTGGAGCCAAATGTTGACCACCTATTCAACCAGGGGGTCAACTCCATGTACCATGAAGATATGCATCATCATATGCTACCAAGTCAAAGACTATTTGGTTGTACAAGGCATTTTTGGCCTTTAACACATATTTTTGTAATTGGAATTTCCGCTCCCCTACGTGGGATAATATGTAATAGGTCTGCATGGATCACAGTTAGGTCAGATACCTTAGGATTTCTTCGTTAGGAGAGTTCCTTTCACTGAGTGTTTTTTTTCCTCAGATTATTAATTTGGCTTAACCAACCTTATTAATTTCCCTTGAGTTTTTCAATCCCACAAATAATTCCTCCAAAGTGGTGAAAGGCGTTCTAATGGATTCATCCTCTAGTAGCTAGTGTTTAGGAATGATGTAAATGACCATGTAAGACATCTCAGAAAGTTTCGCGGAATACCGTCGAGTCTAGATAGTTTTTTTTTAATTAATTAAAATTGCCTAAAGTTGGGTAACTTAATTAATTAATTTTAATTAATTTTTGATAAATAATGTAAAAATTAGGTCCTCGAGATTTTGCTACGGGTATTTGTGCTCAAAAGAAATGGAATGAAACCCCCCTACACCCTTGGACCAATTTTCTGCTCAATTGGACAACTTTTGCTAGGTGTTTGTCCATAGGGAGTCTTAGTCAGTCAAAACAACAATTTTAATTGCTAGTCATGACATAGGAAAAATGTCATTTTTGTAATTCTTGAGAAAATTGAGTAAAGTAAAGGTGGGATATGATGAGAAAACATTTTCCTAACTTTTCCAACCCTCACATCACTCCCTCACCTAGCCATTAACAAAAAACGTCACTTTCTCTAGAGAGGCGTGCCCCCCTTCTAGAAAGTTTCCAAAAAGTAAAAAAATAATAAAAAAATTAATGGGAGACTTATTCTATCCTTTGGTGCACCTCCCTAGACCCTACAACTCATCATTTGACTTGTCAAAGCCTTGCCAACTCACTCCAACTCATTGCCAGTTCATCCATCCATGCCAAAACCCTAACTTACCAAAACCCTAAAAGTGACTTTTCCTTGATGTATGACACTTGTAACTCATCCAAGAGGGGTAACTTTGTCTTCCCAAGTATAAATAAGAGCCCTCTCTCACTCATTTCTCACGATTCTCTTGAGTATTGTTATGCTACCATTTTTTTGCCATTCCCTCTCTCTCATTTTTCATCTTGCTTCCATTCCATTTTGCTCTTGGAGAGCTTGGAGCAATTAGTTGCTACAACCTCTCCCTTCTTGAATAAGAAAAGGCTTTGGAGGAATCTTGGATTAAAAGATTGTGTCTTAGTGTTCCATGCGTATGAAGTGATTTGTTCCATTGGATATTTTTGTGGAATATTGAATAGTTTTCTTGGGTAAATTAGTTTGCTTAGCTAGGTTTAACAATAGTGTAGTTGCTGGCCTAAATGTGTTGTATTTGCTAATGATATAAACTTTGTTGTGTTGTTGGTTTAGTGCAATCCATTATCTACTCTTGTTTCACGTTTTGTTCAAATTTTGCAGGTTGTTTCAAGAGCTTTGTTGGGATAGATTTGAGCAAGAATCTACCCTCATAGCTTACTAAAACTTCATAAGATTTTCCATTTCATTTTCTGTTATTATATAATTTAGATTTTGGTTGCTAACACTCTTAGATAGGTCATTTAAACACATAAATTTTCTGATTTTTGTATGTAGAAAATTTTCTGAACATTTTTGGGTGTGTTACAACATTTCCAGCAATCAATAACTTGCTGGTTTTTGCAGGTTCTCGCCAGGTCAAGGGTATATGCTGCCCATTTTTAATCACAACACACTCCAAAGGCCCCCATTTTTATGTGGTAACAAAACCCTCTCTTTTCTCTATCTTTCTAAGCATTGTAAACAATCCCAAAGGGGTTCCCCAAGTGACTTGCCTTATTCTTTTAAATTTCTGTTTTCATTTTCTGTTTTTGTAAAGTATTAGTGCCTACACCTTGGCTGTGAAGTTGGTCTAGCCAACCCCCATATAGTATCGCTAGCTTAGTTGTGGATGTATAATATGCTTATGCTTATGGCTAAAATTATCTAGTATTAGATCTCACACATAACTAAATGCTAGTTTAAGCCCATGGAGGCATAGGATTAAATCTTGTGCTTTGTTATTAACTTATTTCTTTACTTGCAAGCTCTTGTTTCTTAAGCATCTATTTTTCAAGTTTGCAAACAAATATGGGTATATAAATTGTGTAAGGAAATCTCTTTCATTTCAGCATTCCTTTCAAGTTCTTTGTATGCTCTACATGCTATAATCTAATAATCTAGAACTTCATTACTTGCTATTTCTAAGTTTCGGTTTTGGGCCTTTTTGGCACTTTTTGGGCGAGTAAAACTCACCTTAACACACCTAATCACTTAAAAACACTTAGTCCATAGGCATAACAATACTAGACTTAATAGGACACCTCTACTAACCCAACTTTGCCATTTAAACGAGGACTAGAGGAAGCAACGAAAAGTGATAGGATGGGGAGGGTCTTGTGGCGCTCAACGTTCTTTTCGGGATTACTCTTTCATCTTGGGCTCACCTGTGGAGCTAGGGTAGGCCTTGTTGCCATACTTCTTGAGCACCTAGCAGTTACTTGGTACAAGTGGGGAGAGTATTGGGTTTACACTTAGCTAGGATTGAAACTTCACTTAATAAATCTTTAACCAATCCTTAATCCACAACTTTTGGCAATCTATTTAACTTATCTTTTGGTGATTTACATTTACACTTGCAGACACTCTTTCACTTTCACATTTACATGCACGTTTAATTTATGTTTTGTGGATCAATTATCTAAGTGGTCATATTTGTGTTTTGGGACACCTTTCCTTTCAAGCATCTTTCATTTAAGTGATATCCATATTCTTGGTGCGATCCCTCAAGAAGTTGCGTATCCTCTTGAAGGCACTATCTTGTTGGGTCTTGAGTGATTTTATTTCCGTTGAAAACAATCCGATAGAGTAATGCATCCCTTTGAGGAGACACTCTATTGTGAGCATGCTAGGCTTTGTGTGTTGATGAATGCATCCACTTAAGTATCTTTAAGTTCGTGCACATTCAAGCAAATTGTTAGTTGGTGCCTTGTATCTTTGTATTTCCATATCTTGTATCCATTGTATCTTTGTTAGTATAACTTTGTTGTAATCCTTAGATATTTTTTATTGTACCTTTGTATCTAGTTGTATCTAACCTTGTTGTAATCTCTGTAATCTTGTAACTTTTGTGTAATCGACACCCCTTAAACTTAGTTGACCCCTTGCCCAATCTTAGGCACTAGTCTTAGTTGTCCTAGGAAAAGGTTTGATTGTCATCTTATATTGTTGCACCTTGCATTGTTGCATTTGCATCATAGGCTAGATTTCCCCCCCAACCTTTAACTAATTAAAACCAACTCCTAGAATTTAAACTCTAAATCTCATCTAGAAACTAGGGTCTACCCCCGTCGGCTTCCCTAGGAGTAAGCCTAGACGGAAGAGGTTCAAGTCAAAGTGACAATGTGGGCTTTGAACCTAGGCATTGTGCCTCCAAGGACACACTAAGCGAGTAGGACTTATCTCCCGTTTGCAAGTGTGTATTAGGACAACAACATCTTTGGTTCCGTTTCCGGGGATTAGTCTTTTATCCTTGGTCTAAACAACTTAACTTATTTTTTAAGAACTAAACAATAAAATTTAGTCCCTAAAAGTTTTTGAGCTTGCATTGGTTGTTTTTGTTTGCTTTTTCTTCAAGTGGCGACTCCATTGAACAAATCTATCAAGTATACTATAGGGAGCAATCCTTGTAGGCTGCTTGAAAGTCTTGGAGATGAAGCACTCATTAATGTCCAATTCTTGTTTCAACTTAATAATCTAACTTTTGTGTTTTTTCTTGTTATTGCTTTGTTTGATGCCCTTGTCTGTTTGATAAACTTGTTCATCTGGCGACTCCACTTTAAAATAATTTGACAAAGTATTCTTCAAGAAGGAACTCACGGCTTGTTTTGGCTTCATCCTTGAACTTGAGAAAGATTTTGGATGAAGTTCGCATGTTTCCCTTCTTGTCGGATCCTTAGTAATCTTTTGGGTCCCATATTTTTTCTTCTTCAATGAGAGACCTCACGAAACCTTTTGATTTTTCAGGAATAGTTGGTTATCCTGATAATATACCTGAAAATGTTATTGAGAATGTGCTTAAATTTCATGATGGTGGTGATGCTTGTGCTCATATCGAGGTCTTTTGGTAATTAATTGATGATTGGCATAATCCACTTATCTATGAGGATGCTCTTATGAGATTGTTTTCCTGGACTCTTTTGGAGGGTTAGGGATCTGGTTGTGATTGGTTTCTTCTTCATGAAGATAATTTGATCAAGACCATACGAGATTTTCTGCATGACTTTTTGGAAAGATTTGGGGATGATCAGGATGAACTTTACAATGAATTGGTTGGTGATTTTATGGAAAAATGGAAGAGGAAGAGTCTTCCAGATATAAAAACAATCAGTTCGGATACAGTGAATGATTCTCCACCAAATCCCATTGAGGAACTTAAAGAAATCATTATGAACATGTAGCTTTCCCATGAAGAACAGTGTGAAGTCATGAATGAATAGTTTGAGGCCGTGGAAGATGAATTAGAAATCATGGAAGCTGAGTTTACAGAGACTTATATTGAATATCTGGATCCCCTTGAACTTGAGCATCACAGTGAAAAATAGAAGGGAGCTCATAGGGAAATTCCGGATGAATCCATGGATGGGTCATTCATTTATTTTGAGGAGGTAAAGGAATTTGAGTTTGAAAATGTTGAATATCTAGACAATTCAAGTCTCGACCCTCCTCCCGAGGAACCAATCTCTTTGAAGGAGAACCTTGACGACCTTGAGGAAAACAGTGTAATGGTTCTTGTGAAAAGTTCATTTTCGACATCTCAACCATATTATGAATTTATGCAGAATTGTGAGGAAATGGAAGGCAACTTCAGTTTATCAATGTCATACCATTATGAGTATTGGTTGGCCTTCCACCTTGACAGTCATGAGCAACAAAGTATTAAAAGATTACACGGCTTGTCATATTCCAGTGTTTGGTTGAAAGGAAGAAGGAGCATGATTCTTGGCGGGTTCTTCCTCACAAAAAATTCCAAGTTGATAAGACTTGGGAAGGGATATTCTGTGAGTCATCCTGGACAAGGATGTTTCAGACATTTGTTTATTTATTCCATCCATTGCATGGATGGTTGTAACGTATCTCTAACCCTTCTCTTTATTTTAGTTTTGTATTATTTCATTCATTATGTCATTATGTACTTAGATTTATTTTTGTATCATAGTTTCATGTTGTAATTATAAACATTGTACAATGGTTATTTATTTATGTACTTGTTGTTTATGGCATTTCATTTGTCATATATATTTATATTTATGTTGGGTATTGGTGAGCTCTCTGCTTGTAGATGTTGGATTCTCGTATGCTCTCCTTCCCAAGTGTGAAGATAAAACACACGTCCCCATGTGGAGCCAAATTTTGACCACCTATTCAACCAGGGGGTCAACTCCATTTACCATGAAGATATGCATCATCAGATGCTACCAAGTCAGAGACTATTTGGTTCTACAAGACATTTTTGGCCTTCAACACATATTTTTGTAATTGGAATTTCCGCTCCCCTGCGTGGGATAATAATATAATAGGTCTGCATGGATCATAGTTAGGTCAGTTACCTTAGGATTTCTTCATTAGGAGAGTACTTTCACTGAGTGTTTTTTTTCCTTAGGTTATTAATTTGGCTTAACCAGCCTTATTAATTTCCCTTGAGTTTTTCACTCCCACAAATAATTCCTCCAAAGTGATGAAAGACGTTCTATTGGATTCATCCTCTGGTAGATAGTGTTTAGTTATGATGTAAATGACCATGTAAGTCATCTCAAAAAATTTCGCAGAATTCCGTCGAGTCTATCTAGGTTTTTTTTAATTAATTAAAATTGCCTAAGGTTGGGTAATTTAATTAATTAATTTTTGATAAATAATGTAAAACCTAGGTCCTTGGGATTTTTCTAGGGGTATTTGTGCTCAAAAGAAATGGAATGAGACCCCCTACACCCTTGGACCAATTTTCAGCTCAGTTGGACAACTTTTGCTAGGTGTTTGTCCATAGGGAGTTTTAGTTAGTCAAAACAACAATTTTAATTGCTAGTCATGACATAGAAAAAATGTCATTTTTGTAATTCTTGAGCAAATTGAGTAAAGTAAAAGTTGGAGATGATGAGAAAACACTTTCCTAACCTTTTCCAACCCTCACATCACCCCTTTACCTAGCCATTAAGTAAAAACGTCACTTTCCCTAGAGAGGTGTGCCCCCCTTCTAGAAAGTCTCCACAAAGTAAAAAAATAATAAAAAAATTAATGGGAGACTTATTCTATGCCTTGTTGCACCTCCCTAGACCTTACAACTCATCATTTGACTTGTCAAAGCCTTGCCAACTCACTCCAACTCATTGCTAGTTCATCCATCCATGCCAAAACCCTAACTTACCAAAACCCTAAAAGTGACTTTTCCTTGATGTGTGGCACTTGTAACTCATCCAAGAGGGGTAACTTTGCCTTCCCAAGTATAAATAAGAGCCCTACCTCACTCATTTCTCACGATTCTTTTGAGTATTGTTATGCTACCATTTTCCTGCCATTCCCTCTCTCTCATTTCTCATCTTGCTTCCATTCCATTTTGCTCTTGGAGAGCTTGGAGCAATTAGTTGCTACAACCTCTTTCTTCTTCAATAAGAAAAGGCTTTGGAGGAATCTTGGAGTACAAGATTGTGTGTTGGTGTTCCATGCATATGAGGTGATTTGTTCCATTGGATATTTTTGTGGAATATTGAGTAGTTTGTTTGGGAAAATTAGTTTGCTTAGCTAGGTTTAGAAATAGTGTAGTTGCTGGCCTAAATGTGTTGTATTTGCTAATGATATAAACTTTGTTGTGTTGTTGGTTTAGTGCAATCCATTATCTACTCTTGTCTCACGTTTTGTTCAAATTTTGCATGTTGTCTCAAGAGCTTTGTTGGGATATATTTGAGCAATAATCTACCCTCATAGCTTATTAAAACTTCATAAGATTTTCCATTTCATTTTCTGTTATTATATCATTCAGATTTTGGTTGCTAACACTCTTAGATAGGTCATTTAAACACATAATTTTTTTTATTTTTGTATGTAGAAAAATTATGTTGCAAAACATAAATTTTCTTAGCATTTTTGGGTGTGTTGCAGCATTTCCAGCCATCAATAACTTGCTGGGTTTTGCAAGTTCTCGCCAGGTCAAGGGTATATGCTGCTCATTTTCAGTCACAACACACTCCAAAGGCCCCCCTTTTTATGTGGTAACAAAACTCTCTCTTTTCTTTATTTTTTTAAGCATTGTAAGCAAACCCAAAGGGGGTTCCCAAGTGGCTTGCCTTCTTGTTTTAAATTTCTGTTTTCATTTTCTGTTTTTGTAAAGTATTAGTGCCTACACCTTAGCTGTGAAGCTGGCCTAGCCAACCCTCATATAGTATCGCTAGCTTAGTTGTGGATGTCTAATATGATTATGCTCATGGTTAAAATTATCTAGTATTAGATCTCACACATAACTAAATGGTAGTTTAAGCCCATGGAGGCATAGGATTAAATCTTGTGCTTTGTTATTTCTTTACTTGCAAGCTCTTGTTTCTTAAGCATCTATCTTTCAAGTTTGCAAACAAGTATGGGCATATAAATTTTGTAAGGAAATCTCTTTCATTTCAACATTCCTTTCAAGTTCTTTGTATGCTCTACATGTTGTAAACTAATAATCTAGAACTTCATTGCTTGTTGTTTCTAAGTTTCGGTTTTGGCCCTTTTTGGCACCTTTTGGGCAAGTAAAACTCACCTTAACACACCTAATCACCTAAAAAACTTAGTCCATAGGTCTAAGAATAAACTAGGCTTAATAGGACACCTCTACTGACCCAACTGTGCCATTTAAACGAGGACTAGAGGAAGCAACAGAAGGTGATAGGCCGGGGATGGTCTCGTGGCGCTCAGGGTCCTTTCCAGGAGTACTCTTTTCCATTGCGCTGACCTGTGGAGCTAGGGTAGGCCTTGTTGCCACACTTCTTGAGCACCCAGCAGTTACTTGGTACAAGCGGGGGGAGTATTGGGTTGACACTTAGCTAGGATTGAAACTTCACTTAAAAAATCTTTAATCAATCCTTAATCCACAACTTTGGGCAATCTATTTAACTTATCTTTTGGTGATTTACGTTTACACTTGCAAGAACTCTTTCACTTTCACATTTATATGCAAGTTTAATTTATGTTTTGTGGATCAATTATCTAAGTGGTCATAGTTTTTTTTTGGTACACCTTTCCTTTCAAGCATCTTTCATTTAAGTGATATCTATATTCTTGTTGTGATCCCTCAAGAAGTTGCACATCCTCTTGGAGGCACTATCTTGTTGGGTCTTGAGTGATTTTATTGCCGTTGAAAGTAGTCCAATAAAGTAATGCATCCCTTTGAGGAGACACTTTATTGTGAGCATGCTAGGCTTTGTGTGTTGATGAATGCATCCACTTAAGTATCTTTAAGTTCCTGCACATACAAGCAATTGTTAGTTGGTGCCTTGTATCTTTGTATTTCCATATCCTGTATCCATTGTATCTTTGTTAGTATAACTTTGTTGTAATCCTTAGATATTCTTTATTGTACCTTTGTATCTAGTTGTATCTAACCTTGTTGTAATCTTTGTAATCTTGTAACTTTTGTGTAATCAACACCCCTGAAACTTTTTTGACCCCTTTCCCAATCTTAGGCACTAGTCTTAGTTGTCCTAGGAAAATGTTTGATTGTCATCTTATATTGTTGCACCTTGCATTGTTGCCTTTGCATCATAGGCTAGATTTTTCCCCCAACATTTAACTAATTAAAACCAACTCCTAGAACTTAAACTTTAAATCTCATTTAGAAACTAGGTTCTAGCCCCCTTGGCTTCCCTAGGAGTAAGACTAGACAGAAGAGGTTCAAGTCAAAGTGACAACATGGGCTTTGAACCTAGGCATTGTGCCTCCAAGGACACACTAAGCGAGTAGGACTTATCTCACGTTTGCAAGTGTGTATTAGGACAACAACACCTACCTACTTACCTGCACTTACCTGTTGGTTGGATGTTAGGTGTAGTCAAATGACCAGTGAAACCAATCCAACAATGTCTCACAGTACTTGCCTTTGTGCTTCATCATAAACCAAAACAGTTATAAGTCAAGCACAAAAATAACATGGGTTAGAAAATGTAGCATATCGTCAGAAATAATAAAGTCTAACTCATGGAGGCGGGTGTGGAGGTTAAAATCATGCCAAGTGATTCTCTGAGGAAAGTGGTCAATCCACTTCAGGAAGGGATCGTGAAAAGTCAAAGGTTTAGAAAAATGGCTCAAAAGGTTTGCAAGATGGCTACCTAGGACGTTCTCATAATCTGAAGCCCTGGAAGGGATTGACAAGGGTCTAGTAGATGACTGCCAAATTATTAAGTGAAAGTTGAAAAACTGAGATGATAGACTTATTCTTGAAGTATTTAACCAACCCTTGGAATCTAGGGTTTGCCCCAGAGGAAACTCAATACAAAAGAAAGAACTCCCAACTACACCTCTAGAGACACAACACAGTAAGGTAATTGGAGGTGGTCAGAAAAAGCTGTCACAAGAATCCTTCTTCAGGAAAACAATGTCCTCACTCCTATCAAGACCTAAGCATAATGGTGGTTGATGATCTTCTTCATGGAATGAATCCAAGTGCTCAGAGGAGTACTCATGAAAACCCTCAAGGTAAGACCGAAAATCATCAGGAAAACATGGTACTAGATCAACCTTGAGTGTTTGGAAAGCATTGGTAAATATATCATCTCCTTGTTGCCACTGGTCAAAATCAAAAGTAGCCTGTAGTGATAACTGTGAAGGCAACACTTGGAAATGATTCTCAATGTCGTAAATGGGGTCCATATCAAAACCAACTACATCCGATTTACGTCTTCCAACCTATATGAACTCATCAATATCAACTATGTCAGTATCAATATCATAACATGGAGGATTCAAAACATTTAAAGGCTCATCCATCTCCTCCTCATTTCCCAAATCATAAAGTAGAAAATCATCAAAATCTTGGAGAGGAGGGTAACTTACTGTTTCTTCTTGTCCAGGAGCTTTGAGGACTTGGGTGTCTTCAACATGCATCATTGTTTCATCCTTATAAATTTCCCCTGCATCTTCAATTGTACAAGGAGGAATATCTACTTCATTCGAAGATTCCATTTCTCCTTCACTTTTTGAGTCATGGAACAAGGTGTCATCGAAATCCTGGAAAGGAAAGAAACGAACCTCATCATCTTCTTGTTGTGCAGGGGGAAAAGGCTCATGGGCAGCTTCATCAGAGGGAGTAGCATAGGTTGATACTTCATCATTTTGCTTAGGTTCCAACTCCTCAACTGTGTCTTCAACATTCCTATGTTGATCCATGGTTTGTTCCCCTTCTTCTTGGGAATCAACAATAAAGTCCTCAAGGGAAACCAAACTTTCCATACTAAGAGTACATGAGGTAAAGATGTATCTTATCTCGGATAAGGAGATGTTTTTTTCGATCCTTGTGTTAAGGTTTAAGCTATTATTGAGATTCATTTCATTTCATTAGATAACAATATCATAAATAGGATCACTGAGAAATACACAATCACAAGAGACACATCATTTATCCTGGGAAACCCTCATGGGGGTGAAAACCCAACAAAAACTTCCTTAATATAGATAGCCAATATAATGCCAAGAGATAACTGAAACAATTACAGAAAGTCCTCTCCCAAGAATGTGCCTCTCTCTCTCTTCTTTCTTCTCCAACTGCAGCTTTGAACTTGCTTCTGGATGAACAAGTGAGTGTGTGTACAAATGAGGCGCTAGCTTCTTTATTTATACAATTCTGGCACGTGTGGATGGAGGTGTCTTTTCACTGGCAGGGACAACTTCTTCTTCTAGGTGGTTATAACCACCTTTAATATATTCTGGGGCTGACTTCTTATTCTGCCTATTACAATTAGGGTTTGACCAATCCGCAAAAGAGGATTTGGTCATTTACAATAGCCGACATGATCAATCTGCAAAAGGGGATTGATCTAATGAATAATACATCAATAATAATTAGAATACTCTTTGTAGTTACATTATTTCAACACTCCCCCTTAATAAGAAGGGTATTCTACAACAACATCAGGCGAGAGAGAGGACATCATCATCATCAACATCAGGTGAGTGAGAGGACAACATCATCAACAACATCTTGGAACACTAACTGCCGTATCTATAAATCATCGAAAGTTTTTATCATCATCCACATCGTCATTCACAATGTAATGATATCATCATTTGCATCAACATGGATTAGTGTAAAACTAATACATCATCATCACAACACGAGGTTGGCACATCATCACAACAATTAAGATGGCACATCATCATAGCAATTAAGCTGGCAACACCACACAACGATTAAGATGGAAACACCACACAACAATTAAGCTAGAAGCACAACACTAGGCTGGCATCACCACACAACAATTGAACTGGAAGCACAACACTAGGCTGGCATCACCACACAACAATTAAGTTGGAAGCACAACACTAGGCTGGCATATCAACACAACACTACTCCCCCTTTCGAGGGAGGTCCTTTCGAACTATACCGAGCTTATCTCGAAAGTGCTCAAACTTTACACAAGATAGAGGTTTGGTCAACACATCGACAACCTGTGCATCCATGCTAACATATTGAAGCTTTATGGCTCCTCTCTACACCATGTCATAGATGTAATGGTATCAGATCTCTATGTGTTTCGACTTGTCATGAAATACATGATTCTCTGTCATCTTTATGCAACTCTGGTTATCACATAGGATCGTGGTTTCTTCCATCTCTAAGTCGAGTAGACCAGTCAACAACTTACGAAGCCATATGGCTTCACAACTGGCAGAACACGCAACAATGTATTCTGCTTCTGCTGTACTGAGAGCAATGCTTGATTGCTTCCTACTCTACCATGAGATCATGGCTGATCCCAAGCTGAAACAACATTCTGAAGTGCTCTTCCTGTTAGAGACACTTCTAGCCCAATCTGAATCAGTGTACCCACTCAGTGTGAAATCATGATCTCCATCATAGCTGAGACCACAATATAATGTACCTTTAAGGTACCTCATCACATGTTTTGCAACAACTAGGTGAACATGTCTGGGTTCTACCAGAAACTGACTCAAGGTGTTCACGGCAAAACAAATATCTAGTCTGGTGTTTGTCAGGTACATCAGCGATCCAATGATCTGTCTATACAGCGTGGCATCAATCAATTCTGATGAAGTGTCGACCAATATCTTCAGCTTCGCTTCCATGGGTGTATTCATGGACTTTCACTCCAACATGTCAAATATTTTCAGGATTTTGACTGCATATTTCCCTTGGTTAAGGAAGATTCTCTCTGGGCTCTACCATACCTCAAGACCTAAGAAATAATGCATTAGGCCAAGGTCTTTCATCTCAAATTCTGAAGAGAGCTTCTTCTTACATTCAGTGATGAACTTTTCTTCTCCAGTTAAGAATAAGTCATCCACATACAGTAGTAATATCATCGACTCATCATTCATAACTTTGAAGTAGAGGTTAGAATCTGCTTTACTCTTGGTAAAGCCCAAGCTTGTCAGAAAACTGTCTATGCTGCTATACCAAGCTCTAGGAGCTTGCTTCAACCCGTACAGAGCCTTCTTCAACTTGGAGACATGAGTCTTCCTATCTTCAACTTCAAATCCTTGAGGTTGTTTTATATACACTTCTTCTTTGATGACACCATTTAGGAAACTTGTCTTTACGTCCATCTAGTGTAACTTCCACTTCATCTTAGCTGCAAGGGCTATGATGGTTCTGATCGAAGTGTATCTGGCTACAGGAGCGAATGTCCCTTCATAGTCAATGCCTTCCTT